>JAEIFU010002406.1:0-44355 GCA_018904235.1 Lordiphosa stackelbergi
CAACATGAACAACTGAACAAGTGAACAACTGAACAAGAACAACTGAACAACTGAACAAGAACAACTGAACAAGAAAACAACTGAACAACAATAACTTAACAAGTGAACAACTGAACAAGAACAACTGAACAAGTGAACAACTGAGCAAGAATAGCTGAACAATTGAAGAACTGAACAAGAACAACTTAAGAAGTGAACAACTGAACAAGAACAACTGAACAAGTAAAAAATTAAACAATTGAACAAGTGAACAACTGAACATGAGAAGAACTGAATAAGTGAAGAGTTGAGACAGAACAACTGAACAAGAACTACTGAACAAATGAAGAACTGAACAAGGGAACAACTAAACAAGTGAACAAATGAACAAGAACAACTTAACAAGTAAACAACTGATCAAGAGAAGAACTTAACAAGTGAAGAACTGAACAAGTGAATAACTGAACAAGTGAACAACTAAACAAGAACAACTGAACAAGGGAACAAGAACAACTAAAGAGTGAACAACTGAACAAAGAACAACTGAACAATGAACAACTGAACAGAGAAGAACTGAACAAGTGAACAACTGAACAAGAACAACTGAACAAGTGAACAACTGAACATGAACAACTGAACAAGTGAACAACTGAACAAAGAACAAGTGAACAACTGAACAAGAACAACTAAGAACAAGTGAACAACTGAACAAGAACAACTGAACAAGAACAATGAACAACTGAACAAGAACAACTGAACGAAGTGAACAACTGAACAATAACAAAGAACAAGAACAACTGAACAAGCAAACAACTGAACAAGAACTGAACAATGAACAACTGAACAAAGAACAACGAAGTGAACAACTGAACAAGAACAACTGAACAAGAACAAGTGAACAACTGAACAAGAACAACTGAACAACTGAAATAGTAAGGAACTGAACAAGTGAACAACTGAACAAGAACCACTTAACAAGTTTACTAACAAAAACTACTGAAGAAGTGAAATGCTGAACAAGGAAACGACCTAACAAGTGAACAACTGAAAAAGAGAAGAACTGAATAAGTGAATAACTGAACAAGAACAACTGAACAAGGGAACAACTGAAAAAGAACTACTGAAAAAGTGAAAAACTAAACAAGTGAACAACGTAAAATTGAAGTACTGAACAAGAACATCTGAACAAGTGAAGAGCGGAACAAGAAAAACTGAACAAGGGAACAACTGAACAAATGAACAACTGAACAAGTGGACAAGAGCAACTTAAAGAGTGAACAACTGAACAAGTTAACACAACTCACTGAACAAAACTGAACAATGGAAGTAGCAGATGTTCACTTATTCAGTTTAAGAAAAAAAACTTAATTTTGGTGCACTCACTCGTGAACAACCCAACCTAGTGGTTTAACAAGTTGACAGATTTTGTGTGACCTTGTATGGGTTGTTATGGCCGTTGTGGTTCATGTAAATATAAACACTTTATTTTATTCCCATTTTTCTCCTACGCGTTTCGACGTTTGTAACGTCTTCTTCAGGGAGTCTGCATTTAATTTTCCAAAAACATATAAACAAAGAGAAACATAGTTACATATACTTTAACCTAATAACACAGATTTTTTACTACATACATCAATTATTTTTGGTCAAAAAGATTTTGTTTGTCTGATTTTCATCCTAGAAATTCCGCTTTCTTGTGTTATCCGTCGCGTGAATTTGTCAAACATTTCCTCGTCATCTGTTGTTGTTCAGTATTAGAAACACCTCTTATCAAAAACATCTCAATTAAAACTCACTTATTTTTCGCATAAGCGGTGTCATTTAACTTACTAAAGGTATCAAATAGTCGTACCTCTTGTTAGTTTTACACCGTTTTTCTTCACTTGAATTCAATTCAATTCAATTTGGCCACAAAAAAGTAATTACAAGCCGTTGTCCATGCTTGCGCGCAGCGTGTGAAGTGGCGCCGCCCCACGGCTTTGACATGTACTAGCGCTAGCGGTGCAGCACTCCTCCTTCTGCTTGTTTTTGTTGCATCGACACATGTCATTGACAAAGTCACGCATAAATCTCAAGACGGGGCACATTTTTATCAGAAGACCATTAAATCCCAATCCCGATACCAATTCCAATTCCAAATCCAATTCCACATCAGGTTACTTACCTAATAAGCCCTGTCAGCAGGGACATACATCAGCATCAGCATCAGCGGCGCGGGCCGTGCGTCGCTGTCGAATCTTGTCAAATGCACGGGTGACATAAAAATCTCTCTTCTCGAATCGTTAAAAATGCATCATCATCAATTTTTGATGCATATTTAATGTAAGAGACGAAGGCGAGTGCGGCCGACTCTCCTCCGAAAAGTTTTTACTGCAAAGTGCGGCATAAAAATTGATTTAGTCTCAGCGGCTGGTCGGCAAACTGCAAAGCATCGACTTATGGCTCAATTAGGGCGGCAGCGAGAGGGAGAGAGCGGATATCCTCCTGTGCCGCTTTTGTCGGCACACGCCCAGACCACAGGTACTCGCACACACACACACACACACACACTGAGGTTCACCTCAATTTCTCAGCAGAGCGCGACTTTTCACATGTAAACAACACTATTTTGGTTGGGCTGATAACTGGTAGAACGGCTTCCTGGAAGGCTCCTTAAGGATTTTCCGGCTCCTCTTTGTCGGTGAAAGTTTTTTCTCCACTTTATCTAGTATTTAACATTCAGTTTCCGGGTCTCCAACCAAGCAAACAAAAAGCCAAGTCAGGCCAACTTTCATAAATTAGTCATTGAACCCAAAAAAAAAAAAACACAAAAAGAAAAATTTAATAATCATAAACTAAATGCGAGCATAACTAATTTTTTTATAGTGTGAATCTAGCGCTAAAGTTTTAAACAATATACCGAGCAAGTACCTACGCACACGCAGTAACCGAGCAGCATAATAATGGCCAAGTCTACGCTTTAATAACTCGCAACAACATTGTTTTCGGTGTTGCTAAACGATGCGCTACTACACACTTGATGTGGCACCACTTGAGTAGGGAGGGGCAGCAGGGGGCGGGGAAGCAGGTCAAGAGCAGTTCTAGAAATTTTCACAAAACGGAAAAACTTAGCTTAAGCCTGGTATTTACCCATCAGTCTATAATAGTTTGCCTTGACTCAAATCTTATCGATGTTACAGCGTTGCCACCCCAAACGATAGTTTATCGAACAGTAATGGGCCAAGATTCCACAAAAGGTGAAAGAACACGTTTTCTTCTTAGTCAATTTCTTATAATTTCAGCTTTGTGTAATCTCCGGACAAATTTGTTGCTCAAGATGAATTGAGTTTAAGAACTTTGGCTTTCTTAAGATGTCTTCGTAGGGCATAACAGCAGCATTTATATCTTCAGCAATTTGGGCGCTGCGGCTTTGAAAAGGATCAGAAAGGGACATTTCATTAACCTGAACAAGAAATTATTTAATGGAAATTGAATTGCCACTTGGTTCTTTAACATTTCACTCGCTGATTCTTTATAAGTTCCGCTTTTGTGAGTGACTCTCTGTCAACATTTCTACATTGATTCTTTAACTTAAGTTTTCCTCCATTATTTGGAAGTTTGTTTCTCATTTCTATCAAATGCATCATGTCTTATTATTTAATGTTGAAAAAATAATTTAGAAGTACTTAAGAAAAGTTCAGGCACAGCTGCCCCCACCTTTTCGGAAAGCTGGCTACGCCCTTAGATAAGTTATCAATCTGAGCTGATGAAGAGGTGTGTGTATGCCATACATGCTTATTCTGTTTTATAGAACCTACAGCTTCTCGTACGAAATGGCTGATGATGGGGAACTTTGGCCCAGCCCTAAGTGATACGGTGATTCCAAATGGATGAGCTAGCTTGGGGCTCCTTTATAAGCAGGGAATCAAACCGAATCGAATTTCGGTTCCTGTTCCGAAACATAAGTTTCGGTGAAAGGTTCTGTTTTGGTTCTATTTTATTTCGGTATTCGGTTCCGTACCGCTACCTAGATCCGTTCATCTGATTTCTTAGCGGACATATAATAAACTTCACATCGGAAAAAATACGTTGAACGTTCCGAACTGATTGTAGAATTGCAAGAAGTACAATTTGGCGGAATCCGAGGTCGTTCGTCTGGGCAAACAGCCTTCCATCAACCAAGCACAAAGAAGCACACGCATCTCGAATAGTTTATTTCTTAACTGCCACCCGAATGCTGGGCTTAAACAATTCATCAATGCACCTGGAACCAGCAGTTTCCTTTTCCAGTGCTTGATTAGTGTTTGGCTGATCGGCTTTATTGTCAAGCAAAAAAAGAAAGTACATACATATATGGACAATTCACATATAAGTCATTTATGTTCCCTTGCATAATAGTATATAGACATAGTTTTCGCTTCTTTTCATCAGGGGCATGCAAACATTAGCATGTACTTACATACATAAAGGCAGGCTATTTAACTTTCAAAGCACTTACATTTATGTATATGCATGTCCATGGAGAAAAGTCTCAAGGCTTACATATGTGCATTAGACTGAGCATCATTGTATATGAAGGTACATATGTATATGTGAATATTTGGAAAAGTAAACTCGTAAACATCAAACTTTATTCTATATTATAAGCTATCGTTCAGATTAACTTGCTCTACACCATTGGCGTAGTTAGCAGCTCAATATATAGAGATGACACACTCATCATTGGTGCAGGCAGCAGCTTTGAATATAACGACAAGAAAATGACTTGGCAGCAGCTACAGAAATTTAAAAAAGAGAAGGCAAAGCTAACTTCGTTACCCACTACGACCAAACTTCGCAGAACAGCGTAAAAACTTTACGTATTACCCTTGACCGTGTTTACAGCCGTATTATCGAAACAAAAACATTTTTTTTATTAAAACATTTTTTGAACGATCATTTGTATGGCAGCTACAAGAAGTAGTCATCCGATCGGTCAGTTCCGCCATATTAGCGTCCAGTAAAAAAAAGAAGATGTGCAAAGTTTCCACGATAACAAAACTGAGGGACTAGACCTAACACTACAGACGGAGCAGACGGACGGCAGGACTCAGCTCGTCATGCTGATCAAGAATATTTATACTTTATGTGGTCGGAGATGATTCCTCCTATGCGTTAACTGAACTAATACACGTACAATTGTCCCATAAAAAATGACATGTCTTCAAGGTATGGGAAAGTTTTCCAAAAAAAACACATAAAATTCAGAAAAATGCATGAAATCTTTATTTGAATCGATAGTACGGTCCATATAATTTAATGTTTGAAGATTATTTCATGCAAATGTTGACCGTGACTGCGCCTCAAATGGTCCATCCGCTTAGTTCAATTTTGGCATACTCTTTCCAACATTTCGGCCGGTATTTCACGAATAAATGCTTCAATGTTGTCTTCCAATGCGTCAATTGAAGCGGGCTTGTCTGTATAGACGTGAGCTTTAACATAGCCCCACAAAAAATAGTCAAAAGGCGTTAAATCGCCACGATCTAGGCGGCCAATTGACCGGTCCAGAACGTGAAATAAAATGTTCACCGAACTCGCCTCTCAATAAGTCCATTGTTGCGCATGCTGTGTGGCATGTGGCACCGTCTTGTTGAAACCACATGTCATGCAAGTCAAGCTCTTGCATTTTTGGGCAAAAAAAGTTGGATATCATCTCACGGTAGCGCTCACCATTCACAGTTACGTTACGATTCGCATCATCTTTAAAAAAGTACGGTCCAATGACCGGCCACCAGCCCATAAACCGCACCAAACTGTGACTTTTTCTGGATGCATTGGTACCTCTTTGAATTGCTTCCGCTGATATTCACTCCCCAAAATCGACAATTCTGCTTATTTACGTACCAATTGAGCCAAAAATGAGCTTCGTAGTTGAACACAATTTTCGGTAAAAAAGTGGATATTCGGCAAACTTTCCAAGAGCCCATTCACCAAAAAATTCTACGTTGCGGTAGGTCGTTCGTCTTTCTTGCACCAACTGAATTTTGAAAGGCTTCACACCTAAATCCTTCCCGCAAAAATTTCCACGTTGTTGAGTAGCAGAGTCCCAATTGCTGCGAACGGCGACGAATCGATAATTGATGGTCATCATTAACACTGGCCGATACAGCTGCGATATTTTCTTCAGTTCGCACTCTACGTAAGCGTGTTGGTAGTTTAATGTCCAACAATGTAAATTTGATGCGAATTTTAGTCACAATAGCCCGAATAGCCGCTTCAGTAGGTCGATAAAACTGACCATAAAATGGAAGAGCGCGCGATGAACTTTCTTAACAGAGCACGCATTTTGATAATAAAATTGAATAATTTGCAAGAGTTCTTCGTTTGTGAGACGTTTCCTGGTTAAATTATAGACCAAACTGAAGATGTTTGACAGTGAAATAAAACACGAAACGTCCGCGAGCTGTTTCAACCAGTGTTCCAAAAGATAATCAGATAATAAAAATGAATGCCCATTTTGACACAAACCGAGTTACGTCAATCGAATGAAAAATTGTTTTTTCTTGCAGAATTTTTCGGGAATTTTCCGACCGTCAGGTCAAATTTTCCATCATCGGATTATCACATTTCAAATTATTTCGTATTTTATACGTGTCGTTTATTTTACAAACCGAGTTTCAAGCCAATCGGATGAAAAATTACATTTTTTCCCATACAGAACTTTTCCGACCATTTTCCTCTGATTTTCAAATCGGGACCGTGGAGTTTTCCGTACTAGCCAAACCCAGTCTCGTCTCAGTACGTACTTTCACCATTAGCAGAAAATCCTGTCCAAATTACAGCCCTCTATCTCTTACCGTTTAGGCTGTGCGATGATTCCAACAATCAGTCAGTGAATCAGGACACTCTCTTTGATATTTATAGAGATGAAACTCAAATCAATTTGAAGCAAAGCAGGTTTATTTTTAAGTAATCTGCGTACATCAGTGCACAAGTCAATTATAAATAACAAGAAGAGAAGAGGTCTAAAATGGCTTCCCTGGGGAGCGTCAGAGGTCACAAATACCAGATAAGAAGTGCAAATATTACTACGTTTCTACGATTTGTTCAAAATTTGCAAAAATAAATTTGTTCCTGTTTATTTAGCTTTTGTAAATTCACCAAATCAGCAGAGCCACATATGAGAAAACAAACGATCTGGCAACACTAACGCAACGTTAAGTTGGCTTCACCTTGAAATTTTATGAGTTAACGACGAATACATAGTCAACTTTCGTGTGAAAGTTGAATGCATGAAATAGTGTTAATGCACGCAAAAAAGACTATTTGTTGAGTTATCGACTGGAGATAAAATTTTATCCAATTCCAATCCAAAAACTACAGAATCAAAAGACAACTAGAAACACTTTCGAAAAGCTTACAAAAATCAGTAAAAATAACATCTGTTTGTTTACCTTGTGAGTGAATCTATGAATCACTGAAGAAGTTAATTCCAGTAGGTTTGTAGTAATGGGGATCTGCTGGGGATCTGGTGGCAATCTGGTGGGGATCTGGAAGTCTCAGGTGAGCTCTAGTGGGGATCTGGTGGGGATCGAGTGGATATCTTGTGCAGATCGGACTTACATCTGGTTTAGACCTGGTGGAAATCTGATAGGGATCTAGTGAAGATCTGATGTGATCTGATGGGATCTGGTGGTGATCTGGTGGGCTGTGGTGAGGTTCTGGTGGTGATTTACAAATCGATCATTTAAAAGGTTCGGATTCTAATACGGTTCAAAAGTCGTTTGCTAAGCAAAGTGTGGCAACGCTGTGACATTCAAAACTATTTAATACCTAGCTTAACCCAAAGCGTAACCCCCAAAGTACATTCCAAAGTTCGATGGTGAAATCTGTTCAATTTAGAAACCATTTTCTCAGGCAACGAAACACCAAAAATTTGTTGGCTTTTTGGCCTTTTCCATCAAAATGTTTAATTTATGCAAAACAGCAGCAACAACAACAACAACAACATTAACCGACTATAACCACTATGGACGTCGCATTATATATGCTTCAAAAGAAATTCAGTTCATATGCTGCGGGTGGAAACGGGCGTCCATGTGTTTCCCATGGGGCACGCTAATTAGCCAAAAAAAAAAAAAAAACAAAACCGAAAACCCTAACAATGAGCATAAAATTTGATATTCTTTTATTTCTAGTTCTAGTTTTTTTTTTTTTTTTTTTGTGTTAATTCATATTAGAGGCATTCGTCCAGAAAACGAAATTCCAAAATGGCTCCCAAAAAAAAAAAACAAAAACCGAAAGAAAGAAAGAAAACACAAGCAGGTGGAATTTGAGCAACGACTAGATAAGACCTGAACCCAAGACTCGTGAGCAGCGTTTAATGCGTGGCGGGGGGGCGGGTGGGAAGGGGGAGACCCTACGCTTGGCTGGCTGACTGAAAGACTGAGTCAGCTTATCCGCGCGGCAACTGTACTGGAAGTCAAGCTGGTGCTGTGATCCATGACCGCTGGGGGGCGCCATTTATGATTTGCCAAAAAACCAAAACCAAAACCAAAACGTTGAAGAAACTTTCTAAAGCCAACGTGGAGGTGATATCAGCGCTCACAGGATGTCTTCAATAAGCAAATGGATCACTGCAACTGCATCAGCGTGCGCATTTTTAGCGTAAGCAATAAAATTTACTTTTATTAAAGAAAAACGAAGCCAAATTCAAAAGAATTTTTCGCAAAAGACGACGACAACGACAACGTCGAGCACATAAATTTCAAACCACCTACACATAAATTTTTGTACATACAAAAAATAAACTGCAATAATCACAGCAACAACAACAACAACAACAACAGCAAGTGCAACTGTCAACTATTAAATGACATTTAACATGCCCAGCGGCAAAAAGGGGGGGGGAGCAGCGCAACCGGCGCTGAGGCTGGCGGCATTAGTTTTCTTAAAATATCATTTCAAATTTCAAATCAAGTCATCATCCGCCATGCCGTTCCCCCACCACGTCCTCCGCCCACCCACCGGCCGGGAACAGCGTCGTCAGATTCTTTAGTTTTCGCGCTTTTTATCATCAAATTGCACAAGTGTTTTGGTAGTTTGGATATTTTCAATTATAATTTATATGCGATCATCTTGTTATTTTTAGACAACTGAATGCAGTTGTCTCGTCCATATACGTGTACGTGTGTGTGGGAGTGCACGGAGTGAGTGGCGGGAAGCATGACATGAAATTGAGCAAAAGCGAATGGCAAGGGGGATGGACATGGATAGGGATATGAATGGTCCTGAACCAAGGTCCAAATTGTCCCGCCCAGCCGATAAGAGACTCCAAAATTTTTCTTTGTTTTGGGCAGGAAAACGATTAAGCATCCTACACTGAGAAAAAACAAATCAATCTAAAATCTAGTTTGAAAATCTCCTTTTGAAGAAATCAAACTTGTCCCTAATATGCTCTGTGGCTGCAGCAGCAGCGCTGCTAACTTTGTTGTGTTCAAAACTTGACCAATGGATGGCACCACTACATGGTTTTCAAAACTTGACCAATAAATGACGCCACTACTGTAACCATTTTAAAATTGACTTGCGATCATAGCTTAATTACCGTTCTTTCGATTTTCATTCTCTCTTCGCAAATCGATAAATAATACAAAATTTTTTTAGAAGGTACAAACCATCTATCTACAAAACTGTAGAAGATAGGACCCAAATCCCAAATTATTAGGTCGACAAATTTAAAATAAACTTGATCTGCCTGCAAGTATTAAAGATTAGGACCCGTACATGTCAAAACTCAATTTCTTACCGTCTCTGAGATCTGTGATCAAGAATATATATACTTTATAGGGTCGGAAATGATTCCTTCTCCCTGCACAAACTTAATATAATCTATGTACCTTTGGCACCGAGTAATGTGACAATCTGAACCCATATATGAATTTTGCAAATTTCGAGATTTTTTGGACCGATTGACCTCAACGTCCTATTTACCCGTCGACAATTGCCAACTGTTAAATTGTACATATACTTTAATCAGTCGAAACTGATTCCTTTTCCGTTTACAAACTTTATTTTACAGTCAAAACAAATGTTTAGTCTAGATCAGTGGTGCACAAACACACACTATCAAGCTTTGCGATGGTGTGTGTAGCAGCGAAACACGAAGTAAACGTCATTACCCACCCGACCAAAAGTTCGCCCGCGAATTCGCGCGCGAACCTCAAAGCGAATAAAAAACGAACAAAACCTTCGTTTACGAACTCGCCAAACGTTCGTTTATGATACTTGTGTCGCTCAGTTTGTGGCAGGCAAACATTCGTACGCGAACATTCGCATGCGAATTCGCTCGCGAATGTTGACTCGAACGTTTTACGAGTTTCATTTTCACTCGTTCCTAAAATTTTTTTGTACAATAAAACTCGATTAATTGTAATTTTTTTCCATAATATTTATTTAAATTCATCGCTTTGGCTCCCATTGCAGCTGCTTCCAGGCATTTCTTTGTGTAAAAGCGGTTGCTTCCTTTTGATTGGCTTGATTTAAACAATAAGCAATTAACAAATAGTCAACAGCACTTTGGACAATACAATCATGAACTTTAAACCACATAAAACAATTATTGTTTACCGATTAATTAACTAACGCTCGGCAGTTTGCTAAGCCAAATTATAAATGCCGGCCCATGTTGGAATTAATATGTTAATATAATTTAAAAGTATAACAGCTTCAAAGACATACTGAAAATGCAAAGTCAAAGTCGACGGCGACGCGGCGTAGTTTTGGTTCATTTTCTACCTGCTGCAGAGAGAAGCAAGATAAAAGGGAACTCACGAAAAGTTTCGCTAAAACTAAACAAAATACGAATAAAGTTCTTCGCGGAACTTTCGCTTGAAGCGAACCTTCGCTTGTGTGTCGGGTGGGATGGGCTACAAGCAAACAAATAAATGTGTGTGCGTGCTATTTATAAAGCACACGTATTCTCTCTCTCTATGCGTGTGTCGGCTGCGACGCCGGCAGCATTTTGACTTCCTATCCCACGGGGTAAGAAAAAAATGTTTTGTGCACCACTGGTCTAGATGGTACTGCCGTTGACTTTTTCTAAATACTCACCTGAAAAATCGAAATTTACACTTTTCAAGAGTGCTATAAGAAAAATCTTGCACCTATAAACGTAATTTTTATACCCTTGCAAAAGGGTATTATAATTTTGCCCAGAAGTTTGCAACGCATAGAAATATTCATTTCCGACCCTATAAACTATATATATTCTTGATCAGGGTGACGAGCTGAGTCGATTGAGCTTTGTCGTCCGTCTGTCTGTCTGTTTCTACGCAAACTAGTCTCTCAGTTTAAAGCTATCGAGCTGAAACTTTGCACAGAGTCTTCTTTTTACTGCACACTGCTAATATGTCGGAACCGACCGGATCGGATGACTATATCTTATAGCTGCCATAGGAACTATCGGTCGAAAAGTGGGTTTTAATGAGAAAATTTTTTGTTTTTAATGTTAACGTGTCTCACTTCAGCGATTATTAATATTATGCGCTTTTACAAAGATTTTTGGAAGTTTTGTCGAAATCGGAGATATATCTTATAGGAACTATCGGTCGAAAAATGGGTTTATTTTAGAAAAATTGTTTGTTTTTTAATGTTTTTGGCGTTCTTAAACTCTGATGTATTAAAAAATTTGCAAGGGTATACGAACTTCAAAGCAGAATTTAACTTTTGGACCTTCTACTTTTTCTTTACCTTCTTCCTTTTTCTGGGCGAGCCAAATATTGAGTTAACTTCAATGTCCAACATGTTTTAGTCACTGTATTGGTCACAATTTTAGCACTGTTTAGACTGTTTTTGTCAAAACAACAATTAATAAAACTCTCATGCCCAGAGGTATATTTACTTAGTTGTGAATATAGCGTTTATTTTTCAAATTTTGAAGACCAAGGGTAAAAAATTTTTGTAGGGTTACCCCGTCCTGTCAATATCTGAGACCTGAGCAATTTTTATGGTAAAGTTTGAAAAAAAACTTAAAAGGCAGCAAAAAATTAAAAATTATCAAAATTTTTCAAAAATGTTTGTTTGGCCTTCCATTAGTTAGTTATATATGGTTGGTTTTATAAATGTGGGTGGGTTTTAGTAATTGTAATTTTAATTTAAGTTATACATATATGTAGATTGGTAGAATAAAATGGGTGATAATGGCTCTGTCGTATTTCTACATATTAAAAAAGAAAAATATTGAAAATTTAACAATAGTTCAAAATTTTATATATTTGATAGCTTATATGAATAAGAGATTAATATTAAATGAGGAATAATACCTAAAGGTGTATGGCTAAAAATATTGGTTGTGAAAATTGTGGTTATCGGATCAACGCCTTTTAAAAGTTACTTCTTACGCCCTGGCAGTAGTGGCGTCATCTATTGGTCAGTTTTGAAATCCCTCATTGTTCAATATAAGCAGTGGGGGCATTTAATATTTAGCTGCTACTCGACTTTATTACTTGTTTTTTTCTGTATCAAGCCGGCGGCTAAAGCGAGAACAAAATGTTCTTGATACGTGCACCTAATGTTTGAGAACAATATGTTAATAGGATAATGTGAACGAATGTCGATGAATAGCGAACAAGTGTGCTAAGTAGACTATCGTCAACAAAAGTTCATGATTTCGGTATGTGTGTGCTTTTACGACCTTTATGATAATCAAACCATCAATATTAAGCTGTCTCGAGGTCTCGTTATGCTTGCACATAACTCCAAAAGCAGGAACACTGCTGTTTCATTGGTATCTCTACCAAATCATCAGCGATCTTCGCTCACTTGTACTAAAGCCAACGGCTTCCACTCCATGCACGAACTACCATAATGGTTTGGGAATTCCTACTAAACCGGCACACATGAGGACAGCGTTCCTTATGTGTGTGTGTGTTCCCCAACTTGGCCTTGCTATGTTACTGAGAGAGATCTCCTCCCCGCTCCTCCCCCAATGAAACAGCTGTACAGTCAACTAGCCTCCATGGCGGTGTGTTGTGTTCCTACTTTTTGGAGTTAAGTGCAAGCGTAACGACATGTACATGACTCAATTGTAAGAGATTCTAAAGCAAAAGTCTAGTTTTGAAGGATCTTGGTATGGAGCTAAGTTACCCCAAATTACTCTACGAATATCAAATGTCCCTAGCTATCGTTGGCCGATATAGACGACGGCTGTGTAAAACCCACAAATCCATTGATACTGTATAATTTATTTAAAATTATGTCCAAAAAATGTGGTTTTAAAAATTTTCATTAAAACGAATTTTGTTCAGCTAATTCCGAAATGCTTCGAATGGGACCAAAAAAAATATCTGCCAAAAATACTAAGTGCCAAAAGCGGGTGCAGTAACTTATTTCCACTGCTGTATCATGGACGCCTCCAACTCCCTGTAGCTCTCCATAAGCTGCTCGTTCTTCCTCTTCACTGCGTCCAACTCGCGGGACAGTTCTATTAGCTCGCTGGCTAATTGCTTGGGCTCTGGAGTTTGTTGCAGCAAAGTGGCAACGTTGGTGTACCGCCGAGGTGGCAACCTATCCACCGGATAAAGTTGACGCACAAATGGTACAATGCATTTAGGATCTAGCGGGGGGCGTCGATCCTTGAGACGCTTCATTTCTTCATCAATTTCAAGTTTTCGTTTATATCGCTGCATATTTTCATGCCGCTTTGGTGGCATATAGGCAATGATGAGCTTCTTGGGTTCCTCAGGTTCCTGTTCCGTCTTTCTATCATCGCTGGGTAACTGTGCATGAAGCACAGTGGCAGACATACGCCCCATATTAAAAGAGCGCAACAAGCAGCTTGACGAACTCTTCAAAACGTACATAGAAGAACGCGCGTTCTTAGCAAGGAAGTCCATAATTGAAACTAGAAAGAGGGGTTAATTAGAAAGAAGGAAAGTCTAACACTAAAGTCAACTCACGTGGTATGATTCAAACTTTGACTAAAAATTTTCTATATTTTATTTTGTTAAAATAAAATAAATTTATACTTTTGGATATTGGTGTTTGCCGTTCGACGCTTTAGCTAATACTGAATATTTTTGTATAGAACTTTAGCTCCTACTATTTGAGGGGTTTGACATTAAATTTCCAGGCCTACTGTAATGGAGAATTTGTAAGAGGTTACTTCGATCTGGCAGATTTTATTAACTAATTTTTTTTCCTTTTTTTTTTTTTTTTGTAAACATATGGAACAATTTTGTTGCCGGCACGCCATATGAACATTACATCTCTCTCCTCCCCCCCGCTGCACATTATTCATTATGCCCAACGACTTCATCATCAAACAGCACACACACACACAATTCTTATTCATGGTCCTAGACCAATTCCTGTTCCTGTTTCTGTTTCTGTACAAATTCGATGAAAAATTATATTTACGTTTTTCTGTTGTTTTGCATAAAAACCCTCCCAGCCAAAGTCTTTTCGTATTTTGATTGATTTGAATGTTACGTTGAGTGCGCAGCGTCGACTGCGACGCTGAAAATGTGACTGATGATTGATGGTCTAAGCCATAGTCGACCCCTAAGCCACCCACCACCCGTATGGCCAGTCAACGCGACCCTCAAAAACACAAAAAAAATATACAATAATCAAAAAAAAAAAAAAACAAAAAAAACAAAAGTTAAGAAAGTGGCGTTTACCTATTATTAGGGGCCGAATGCAAAGAAAAAAAATGTAATTTCCACTCTCTGACAGGCGTATGTCAAATTCGACGACATGTGAATTTTAATAAACCAGCCCACAAAAAAAAGAGAAGGTGTTTATGGAGAAGTAACAAAAAGCAAAGCGAAAAAAATTCCCGTTCAACTAATCATCATGGATATCAATATTCTTGGCTGCATCAACACTAGCTAGCTAACTAGGTATTTTTACGACGGAGTGTCCTATATGATCGTCTGTCAAAGTGGTTGATTATGCGTGTGTCATTCGTCACTGGATCCCCCCAGGGAGCGAAGACATTTCACATACACATATACGAGCCGAACGCATGCTAAAGCTGAGACCAAGAGAGCAGAAAGCAGTCAGTCGCTCTTCAGAGTTCGAAATGATTAGGTCGAAGCAAATTTACATTCACTCTGGCTACGTGTTATTTGTGGGAGTTCCTCATTTGGACATCCACAAATACAAGTGGCAATCATCTGACGGGCGAACACGTAACCAGATTGACCACATCTTAATAAGTAGACGGTTCCATAACTCCCTACTAGACGTACATACATATACAGCGACCATAACCTAGTACTGGGCCAACTCCGCCTGAGGCCCGAAGGGATTAAAGCGGTGGACGTAAAGTTAGAGAGCCTGAAAAACCCACCCAGGACGCTAACTGCAGCAAGTACTGAAGGCTTGTCAGCAAGCTGCAGATTCCACCCTGGGACGTTATCAAAACAGACGCAAACCATGGAGGAACGCAGGCAACTGAAATCATATCTCAGCGCCTCCTCTTCCCAAGACCGTGATCGCCTACGTCGTCAAGTCAGGAAGAATGTCAAGAATGACAAACGTTCCTTCGCGAAAAATATAGCCAAGGAGGAGTGCCAATCTTTGTGGTGTCTACAAAACCATCAAGAAGTTAGCAAATACAAAGAACAATATACCGCCCATCAGGGCCCAGAATGGAAGTAATATTAGCGCAAGTTCTGACCAAATCTCCCGATGGAGAGAATTCTATAAAGAAGACCGCATTGCAGCAGAAACTCCGGTAGCCCACAACCTCCCCTTCAGAAAGACGGAACCCAAATAGAAACATTCGCACAGACCCACCCACCGTAACTGAAATAAGCTTTGCCATAAGCAGGCTGCAGGTCCGGACGAACTTCCAGCTGAGTTATTGAAAGCTGCTACCAAAATTATATCACAGGTTCTGCAACCCATCACCTCCTGAATGGAAGGTGGGCGTTATTGTCATCATTCCCAAAAAAAGGTGACCTAAATCAGTGCAAGGTATTACTCTACCAAACTCTATCAAAAAAGGTGTGAGTGTCGCTAGCACTCACGAGTCTTTGATGTGAAACATGATGCTTAGTTTAAGAGCTTATTTTCAAATCACAAGCTCTCTCAATACTATATAAAAAGCAAGGGCACTGTTTCGAAAGAAGAAAATTAACGGGACTAGAAATCCAGAAAATCCAGAAATCCAAATTCCACCCAAATCCAACCAAGCCACTTAGATCCAACGCTGATCCCATGTAGATACCGCCCAAATCCTAACGAGATCCCACCCAGATCTCGCCCAGATCCCTTCCAGATTCCTCCCGGATCCCTTCCAAATACCACCCAGAACCCGCCCAGATCCCACCTAGATCTCTTCCAGATCCCACCCAAATCCAACCAAGCTAGATCCCACTTAGATCCAACGCTGATCCCACGTAGAAACCGCCCAAATCCTACCCAGATCCCTCCCAGATCTCGCACAGATCCCTTGCAGATACCACCCGGAACCCGCCTAGATCCCGCCCAAATCCAATCCAGATTTCACCCAGATTTTGCCGCCCAGTCCCCACCCCCCCCCCCCCCCCCCCCCCCCCCCCCCCCCCCCCCCCCCCCCCCCCCCCCCCCCCCCCCCCCCCACCCCCCCCTCCCCCCCCCCCCCCCCCCCCCCCCCCCCCCCCCCCCCTGCAGTGTTGCCAAATCGGCTTTTTTCCCGTCAAATCTGGCTTTTTTCAAAGTCCAATTGCGGGAAAAAATCGTAAACAGCGGGCTGCGGGAATTCTGGCTTTTTTTAAAAAATATTTTGCTTTTTTTCCGCTTTTTTTTTAACGTACAATTTTAAATTACTCGTATGTACAGAGTGCGATTCCCATCTCTAAGTTTTGCAAACCCTCATCTCTGTGTTATAATCTTAAGCTGCAATGCCTAAAGATTATAAGCAAAAGTGCCGGGACGAATTAGCCAACAGCACGGAATTTAAAACCTGGCTGCGAAAGGATGTTAGCGACGCTACCGGAGTGTATTGCTCTCATTGCAAATGCAGTATAACTGCAAAATTTAGTGATCTGCGTGCCCATGCCGGAACCAAAAAACATCAAAATGCTGAAGGAGGCTTTCAGCAGAAAAACAAAATAACCTTTTGTGCAGTGACAACAAAAAAGGTCGGAGCAGAAGGCGGCGCTCTGTTTATTTGATCGACCACTTAAGCAGTTTGTGCGAGCAAAAATTTAGAAACGAGTCTGGGATTTCGGTGAGGCTACATAGAACAAAATGCTCAAAAATTATAAAAAATGTTTTGGCGCCAAACTTTTTTGAAGAGCTTCGTTTCGACATAGGTGATGCAAAATATAGCCTTTTGAATAAAGAGTCCATTGATATATGTGTCGACAAACTTCTTGTTAAGTTCTTAATTTAATAATATTTTATTAGTTATAGTTAATGTATTATTATTTGTTGTTGGGGAAGTGGTGCACCGCGACCAATTTTGGTCTATTGTGCGCTATAGTTAATGTAAATGATACGTTATTTTTTATGTTTTCTTTGATTGGCATTTTTGAATGTACAATGTACATTGTTCATATGTTTTCTCGTAGGAATCGCCATCAACTATTTTTCTGTGCAGCGTGGCCACATTGTGTCCACACTTTGGGACACAATATCGAAATGTATTTTATTTACAGATTCGGGTTGCGTCGATTAAACAAATGTTGCCTTGATTATCAACTGCCTCATAAATATTTAAAGTTAATTGGGACAATGAACGCCTATGAAAAGGATCTAAATCACCATGAAATTGATGAAACTACGAACTTTTTATCCAAAATGATTAAAAAGAAGACTGAAAACATCGGCTTTTTTTCAGCTTTTTTGCCCAAAATTTCAGCTTTTTTTCGACTCTCTTTCCACTAAAAACCGCTTTTTTTGCTCAATAAAAGTTGGCAACACTGCTCAGGAGAGGGAAATAGAAAGAGCGTTTCGGGGTAATTCCATCAACAACCGCTCTCCGCTTGTACGAGTATGCAAAACGAGCCACTCGAGTGACATCGGGTATTATTGGAATAGAGTGAAGTAAAGAGTGAAGTAAACACTGCATAATTTCTTTGCAGTGGTTAGACACATTCGAGTGTAAAATATATCAGGTACGAATGCAGTACACTTGTGCAGATCTCGAATTGTTATTAACTAAACAAACAAAAAAAAACAACTCGCCCTAAGAAGTCCCAGAAGATTGAACAAAGATATTTAGTAAAAGACTTAAAAAACATTTTGAAAGGGGTCAAAACGTGGTTAGATTCCCAAAAGAATAACATTCGCCAAATAGCCTTCAGCTGGCAAAATAACATGAAGATTCGTTGAAATGGATGGCTTTCGTTATTGTTTCTTTTGGAAAAACTCTTTTAATCAATGTCTCCTCGTCCTTACCGGGGGTGCCACAGAAACCTCTTCCAACCAAATTCCAACCGAATTCCAATTCTTAGGTGCCACAGAAATTTCTATTGGTTGGTTTGCAAAGCTCTTTTCTTACTAGCGCCTTTTGTCGAAGTGGCGCCCTCTACAGCTAGCGGATTAAGGGCTAGCGGATTGAGGGCTCAAAACTAATTCCTCATGTTTGGCGCCAACAAATTTTTAAATTTTGCATTATATTGATGGAGAATGCGACTTAAAATTGAATTATTATTTAAAAATGCATCATAAAACATATAGCACGCACAATCAAAAATTTCAGTTAATCATTAAATTAACCCACATCCAAAAAAAGGGAAATTTTTTGGCGAAAGATTCAGCCCTGTTTTTAGAGATGGAACATCAATAGGAACATCTGGTGTTCCAACTAGACTTTCTAATTAGAAAATGAAATCTCTAGAAGTTCTGTGGCACCAACAGATTTTTCGAGCGATTTACAAACCAACCGTCGGCAAAATCTCTAGAGATTTCTGTGGCACCCCGATAGAGTTCTTTTATTCATTCACAAAATAATCTATAGACCAAATCCATGTCTTAACATGTAAGTTTTACCTCATCCAGAAGAACCAACAACTTCTTTTGAGTGAGAATAAAGTTGGCTTGTTCCTTTAAACACTTTCTCGTGAACACTGTCACAGCCTTGAAACTTAAAAATCTCAAAACACATCTTCAGAGAGCCGTCTAAACTCTAGATTGCATTGAACACCAGGGAGCGAATGAAAATGTGTTTGGTCTCTTAGAACAAGCCTCCGCCGTGAATAGCGAAAAGCGTTCAGCTGTACGCATAAACAAGTACAATCCAACAATAAACAATAACAACAAATCTATCTTAAGAATAATGATAAATAATTTGTGTGACTTGTGCAGTCAGATAAGTAAAAATACTTGTAGCTAGGATGAATAATAATAGTAATATTATTGATAGCTGAAATCCTTTCGCTTAAAGTAAAATATGTTAATTTAGATTTTGAACCCCTTTTTAATAAAATTCTATTTAAAACCTATAATTTTTTAGCTACAAGTTGGCTTTTGCTTTAATGTCAAGCCGAAAAAAAGTATAGAGCTAACACAGCTTCCATTTTATTCAGTACAAAACAATACTTCCAACATACAGCACGTGTATCAGTAAATATCAAAGTAAAATATTTAAATATATTTTCAAACTTTTACACTATTAACAGGTAAGTAAATAAAAAAACAGACGAAAACGAAACCTTGGACTATAATTTGAATCCTTAGTGTTTGCTATAATGGATCTTAAAGTACAAACTCATGGGGACCAAACATATTTGTACGCAAAAAAAACAACACATAAGAAGACCAATGACACTCGGAAGCAACTGATCCCAGAAGCTTCAGTTTCTGAAGCGAAGAACGAGGAGATGCGCAACCTGGCCGAAGAAAAGCAAAAAATATTAGACAACGCCAAGGAAAAGAAGGTCAAAAGGAATAAGGAGGTGAAACCGAAAGAGCGTAAGGCGGATGTAGACAAGGCTGCGCCCGAGGCGAAGAAAAAGGAGATTAAACCGAAAGAGCGCAAGGCGGATGGAGACAAGGCTGTGCCCGATGCGAAGAAAAAGCAGACAAGGATGCCTACCCCTAGGGTGAGATTACTTCCAGCGGCCAAAAACAACTCGGCTGCCTTGAAGGTGCGAGAATCGGTGGCCAGTTCTCTGACAAGACTTCACAAGTCACAGCAAACTTCGGCGCGGGGCTGGCGCTCAAATCGCCAGACTTTGGAGAAAGAAGTCCAAACATGTGCTTTGGACATTAACCAAGTGACCACGAATGTCCCAGCTGTCCTAGAAGTCTCTGCAGAAATAGAAGCAATTGAGTCGTTTGACGCATCTGCCACCATCGCGGGCCTCAATGTTGAAGAACCGGAAGTACAAATGGAATCGCTGCCGCGTCCTAGAGCTGCTGGCGATCATTTCAAAGCAGGGGCTTGGCAATTGCTCCAATTCGTGCAAAAGAATCTGCTGCTTTTGTTCACTTTTGTAGCTGTGATTTGCATTGCCTTCTTTGCGGGCAAATATTTGGCGGAACAGTCACTGCCAAAACCAACAAACTTGTGGAATATTATGAGAATGTTCCTTTGGCCGTATTAGACGAAGGATACCAAACAAAAAACAGACCAACAGACGCTTTTCGGATGTAAAAATTTAGAGTTGATTTACTTATTCTATTTTGGAAACAAACCAATTACCAAACTTTCATGTTCTTGTTCGATAAAGACTAATTAAATGTGACGTCGGGGTATATATAAAAATGTTATCAATTTTTTCTTGTTCTTTTCTCACCGCTGTTTATTTGCTATTTTCCCTGCTTTTATATTTCCGTATGGATGCCATCTTTGAAATCTTCCACAGCCTTCCTTATTTGATCCCTTTCTCATACATTTATTTTCTTTCTTCTTCTGTATTTCCTTGCCAAAGCTTTGCTAAGTTCCACCTTCCTCAAATCTTCTTCCTTTCTATCTTCTTATTCCCTGCTACCTATTTTCCCCCTTCCCACTTTCTTTTATTTTTCCTCCTCGCTTCTTCCCACCTTTCTTACCTTCCTTACATCTTTCTCCTGCCTTTCCTTTTCCTTCCCCCTTCCTTTCTTGCTGCTCTCTACTCATTACCCAAAACTACGCCTTCACAATTTTCAACACATCAGACAAGATAATGTATTAGACCTGCATTTCCGCATGAAATTCTATGAATTTCACAAGCTATTCAAATTTAAAACATAACAAATAGCTGGGCTACTAGAATAGCATGTCTCATGTGTCAGTGTGAAGGGAGCCTAAGCCAAGGTATACTTAACAAGGTAGCCGCAATCGCTCTTTCACAACTCCCTCCTTATATTTGACTCAAAGAGAGCGAAGCTCTTTTCTCACTAGCGCCTTTTGTCGAAGTGGCGCCCTCTACATGAAAGCTAGCGGATTAAGGGATGGAAACTAACACCTTATATTTGGCGCCAATAAATTGTTAAATTTTGCATTACATTGCTGCAGAATGCGATTTAAAATTGAATTATTATTTAAAAATGCATCATAAAACATATAACACAATCAAAAATTTTTTGTTAATCATTAAATTAACCCACATCCAAAAAAAGGGAAATTATTTGGCGAGAGATTCAGCCCTGATTTTAGAGATGGAACATCAATAGGAACATCTGGTGTTCCAACTAGATTTTCTAATTAGAAAATGAAATCTCTAGAATTTTTCGAGAGATTTACAAACCAACCGTGGGCAGAGATTTCTGTGGCACCCCCGTACATGTCTCCTTTTAGTCCTGTTTTAAGAAAGTTCACAAATGTGGAAGATCCCTAGTCTTTCTAAAGAGTGATGCTTTTCTTACTCCTTAAACTTTCTACCCATACATCAGAGTCCCACCACTTTAGGGTGTAAAGAAGTGCCTTAAGTAATCTACCCCGCCTGAAGGATCATTTCTAATTTTATGATTTCACCAAGTTCTCAGGGTTTTCGTAGTTGCTGTTGTGCCTTTCCAGTGACCCAGTGAACTTTCTCGCGCTCTCCCAGTCGCTCAGTTGACGCGTCGTCCAATCTCTTGTCGCCGTCTTCAAAACTCACGTGTGGGAGCTCTATTCACACACTTCCGAAACTGAAACGCCGGATGTGGTTGTGTAGAAAGGTTTGAACTCCCCGCGCCTCCCCACACCCCAAACAGCAAAACTTAAAACTGAAATCCGAACCGAAAAAACTTTCTGTTTGTTTAAGGCCGCCAACTCGGCCAACTAAATAACAAAAAAAAAAAAAAAATAATAACAATAATAGTGCATAATACTAAGTAAAAATGCCAACTTCCGAAAGGCCAAAGTCGACCCAACTTTGGAGTCCATCATTACTCCATTTTTACCACAATTAAAAGGTTGCGGCAGGGAGGTGTGGGGGGTCGCTGTCGCTGAGTATCTCTTGGCCACACTCTTGAGTGCGGTGAATGTCTTTTCTATTTATTCGTGCTGCCTGCTGCCTGCTGCTTGCCTTCAGTTGCTGTCGCCTCGTCGTCTGTTTCTGTCTTTCTATTTTTTTTCCACACTTTTATTTAATTTTATTTATTTTTTTTAATTTCCATGTGTTTCTCGCGGTTTGTACTTTTGTTTAATGTCAACTTCCGTGAATGGTTTCTTGGGTGGAGGGGGAAGCAGTTAATAGATCACCGCGTAGAATCTCCCAAAACAATATTTATGCACGGCAAGTCTATAAAAGACAAAGAAGCAAAAAAAAAAAAAAAAAAGGATTCAATATAAAAATGAATTACGTTAGGCGGCTACGTGGGTTGGTAATGGCACTGCGGGGGGGGGGGGGGGGAGGCCAGCAAAAGGGGCGAAAAATTGCACCAAAAATTAATAAGGAGTACAGAAACAGAACAATAACAACAACAATCCAAAAGAGACGAGGCATTTGCTGGGCTTGGCTGGTGGAGTAACAAAATCTTATGAAAGTTAAGGCGCCAGCACTGAGACATAGCCGACTCGACTCCATACGCTACTCAAAACACCTTCATCGTCCTTTAGTCCATATTGGAAGTGAGCGAATAGCCAAATCAGAAAAAGTAATCATAAATGGAACAAAAGTTGAAAGAAATAAAGGTTTCTTTTTTAAGTACTCCATAGAGATAAGCCAAGAGAGCAACTCTTGTTGACTGAGCGACAGTAGGGCATAATTTAACGCCTATTTTTTAAAAAAGCGCCTCAGTACAGGCAAGTCTTTATTGAGCGATTTTGAAAACTTTAAGCGACAACTGAGCTGTTACTGAGCAACTCAGAGCCATCTATTTGAACTATTTGGCGCTGCTAAGGGAATTTCAAGCAACGGCAAAGAAAACGATGGTATTGAATGATTTTAACACTCTTAAGCGATGCAAATGAACTTCTGAGCTAGTCCAGAGCTGTGGCTCAGCTACTTTTGTTGACAAATTAAATAGAACTTAAGCGACCTATGAACAATATTTTGTCAGCTTTTATTAAAAGTCAAACAATTCTTGAGCAGCCTTTAAAATGCTGAGCGATTTTTGAGCGACTGAAAACAAAATTCAGCCAAGTCAAGCTTTTCTCTTTCTGAGCGATTTATGTCTAACCTTCTATGTACCTTCGGTACAGAGTATATTAAGTTTGTGCAAAAGTATGTTACAGGGAGAAAGAATCATTTTCGACCCTATAAAGTATATATATTCTTGATCAAAATCAAAAGCAAAGTCGATATAGCCATGACCGTCTGTCCGTCCGTCCGTCCGTCGGTATGAACAAACAAATCTCACAGATGGTAAGAGATAGAGGTTTGACATGTATGGGACAAATGCTTCTTACACTTGCAGGCACATAAAGTTTATTTTCAATTTTTGCCACGCCCCCTCCCGCCCCCGCAATTTTGAAAAAACGTCATATCTCCCACAGTTTTGTAGATAGGTGATTTGTACCTTCTAGAGATAGTTAGTCATTAGCAATATGTATTGATTTGCCGAAGAAACGATAAAAATCGGATGAGCGGTTCTCAAGTTATAAGCAAATAAGTGAATCACCCCCGGCACCCCCCTCCTACTCGTTCTAAACCAACGCCGCACAATGTTAGAGAGAGAGGGAGCGAGAGAGAGACAGAGGGAGAGAGAAACTTAGAGTTGGGCACAACAGCAGCACTGCATTCAGCTCCTACTCTAGGTACAGAGTTTATTATCGTCGGGCTTGACCGACTTTCTCACTTGTTTTTCTTAGGCTAAAGGCCTGTTCTGAGAAGCGCTGATTGCACTTTATAAATTTAGCATCCACATAAATATTTAGTGTGCCCATATATACGCAAAAGAGGCCAAATGCAGAAACGGCCACACTGGTGGTCAGCTGTTTTGATTTATTTACAAAGAAAATTTAAAAGATTTACCACGTTGTATGCTGCGCAACAGGAACACAGATCTGTTAATGCCATCGCGTTGCACCAAATTTCGGTTCAAGGTGTTGGGCGAGGATCCAATTATTGCCCGTTTGAGACACAACAAGGCCGATCTGTTTATGATGTCGGGCTAGTACTTGGAGGATTATTTGCATGTTTGCCGTTTGGGCAACAATAATTGTTTGGAGTTTGTACAGGATATTGGCTAATCGGCCTACAGTGTGAGTCAGATGGACATAATGCATCATGCGACCCTGACGGATGCCAAGATACGCGACAAGATGGGGGTTGATAGTTGTTTGACTGTGCATTTCTTTGTAGAAATGCTGCTATCGTGTGCAGGAAGGCGGCTTGGAGTATCTGCAAATCATGGATTTGATATTTTGCTATGCCACCTATATTTTCGCTCTCTGTAAAAAATGTCGCTACGTTACAGACACGCCCACACCACTGTAGAAAATATCCTCCCTCCGATTGCGTACCCAACCGTCCGGTGAGGCCAACCGGCCGAGATGTCTCTAAGCGTCGGACGTTGGTATTGGAGAGACTGTTTTCAGTACGTCCCTTCATTTGTGGCCCTTAGCTTATAGTTTCCTCGCGGTTGAAACTTTCCGTCCGTTTCCTTCTGCCGGTTTTTTTTTCCTCCATTGTCGATTTATGATGCGAAAATAAAGAGCTGCAGCCAATTCCGCCAATGGAATCAGCTGTTCATTCAATCCACTAACGACCCACACTGCTATCGATACGTCAACTATCGATAGGCCAATTGGGCATTTATTTAGCTCGTCTCAGAACACAGGAAATAAATTCAGCCGCGGAAACTTTCCGCCACTGTTTTTTTTATATGGAGTGCGTCATAAAAATTTATTTTCCGCTCTTCTGAGAACAGGCCTTAAGCGCGAAACCTTATTAAACCCCAGGAAAATACAAATTTTAACCAGTTGTGGGGCTTCACTTGGTCTTTTGTAACTCCTTAGACAGGACACAAATATACCACTTCACAATGCAGCAGTGGTTGTTTTCGCGCTATACTAGATGACGCTTAAACAAACAAAGACAACTGCTAAAGAGCTGTTTTTCGCGTTTTTCACTCCGGTTTTACAATTATCTACAACCTTACAGTGACATCCACGTGGACTCGATGCATGCAGATGAAGAGAACTATGTTTTCCAATGAAAGGTGCCCACACCTGATGATTTTATTTTATGAATGTAAATTACATTCATTTTTGTAATAAACTCTGGTGAGAGCTGGAAAAACTTTGCGATTACCGTTTGAAAGAACGTTAAAAATGCGAGAAAATAAGTGACAAAAATCAACACTCTCAGTGCCAAAATTAACCGTTATGTTTCATTTTCGATTTCACACTATTTTTTTTATTTTTATTCACTTTAATAATGAGTGTAACCTTCTTTAGCACTAATTAACTCATAGATTCTATTTGTCATACTCTCTACTAGGTTTTTTAAATCACTAAGGAACAGTTTTTTCCATACCTTAATTATTGTCAATTTGAGCTCCTTAGTACTATTGTACTGAAGGTTTTAAGCATTAATCCTTCGGACAAGCAACGCCCAAAGGTTTTCCATCGAATTCAAGTCCGGTGAGCACGCGGGACACTCCAAAAACCGAACATTAGTGCCTTGTGTTGCGTGCATTAGTGCGTTGTCCTTTTAGAAAATGACATTTTAACGCCTTCTACCGCAAAGAGAAGGCCATAAATTCATTTCCAAAATGTCCACGTACTCTCAGGAGTTCATATGAGTGCTTGGAAATGCCAGCTCCAAGCATCTACCCTCGCAGAACAAAGCCCAAATCATCAATGATCCTACAGGGGTTCCATCCTCAAATCCCTCCAATAGTGCGAAAACCCATCAGGAAAATTCAAATTATAGTTTTTCTCATCCGAGAAAATGATCTGGAAAGATGAGTTAGTATTTGCATTGCTCTATAAAAACTTTTTACTGTTGTTCAGTCAGTTGCCATGTTATCTCTGGCGACCCGGGCTTCCTTATGGCGGTCCAGTAACCTTGGTGCCACCTTCAATTTTTGTCGCACTTTGTTTTCTGAGTTCTTTAAACAGCGTGCAACGGTCCAGCGAGTCACTTTTATGCCACATTTAGCCGCTAATTCATTAGCGGTCTTCAATAAAATTACTTGCAGCACTCACTAATCACTAATCGGTGCTGGTCACACTGATTTGTCTTCGGCTTACGTTCTCCAGTTTTTTTTTATATTCATTTTTTTTTCTAAATATTTCGCACAACTTTGTTGGATCGTCCAATTTTTCAGACAATTTCACGAAATGAGCAATTCTCACTTTTGATCGCCAAAATTTGGGCTTTCTCTACATCTGACAGCACTGGCCCACTTGGCATATTTACAAATCCATTACTTATAGTTACTCAACCAAGTGTACGCAAATAAAATCGCCGCCAGCGAACACAGAATACGAAAATTAAGCTGTGCGGCTATGGTTATGCACCGCTTACGGTTAATTTTTGCACTGAGAGTGTTGATGTTTGTCACTTGTTTTCTCCCTTTTTTAGCGTTCTTTCAAACGGTAATCACAAAGTTTTTCCTGCTCTACTCTTTCTATTCGTACACTTAAAAACAAGGTGCGGCTATAGTTTTGCACCAGAGTTTAGCTGTAAATAAAAGTTAAATGTTTTCAAAATGTTGCAGTTTGTCAAGAACTGAATTAAAATTTGATTAGACAAAACTTTAAATTGAGAAAAGCTAGTTTCAAAATGACACTGAATGTTTGATCATTTAAATCAGCCCTATTAACCGCGAAACCCTGCCGACGTAATAGATATTACAACAAACACACATATTTTTGCTGTCCATTTAAACATTAAATGTATAAGATCTGATATGAAATTGGTATTTAAAAAAATAGGTACCAACAAGTGTCAATTTGATACAAGTGAGTATTAATTTGATATCTTTGAAATATCATTTTGATACTGGAAATAGTAAAGAGAATAAGAACTGTTCTTCGGTTAGCTAGAGTCTGCTGGAATACGAATTAATACGGTGGTATAGTATTAAGGTGTGGGGATCATTAATTATCCCAGTACACCATTTGCCCCATAAACAACAGAGGAGAAGTGAGAACTAAAGCTCAATTTGGGAATCCAAAAAGAGTTCCAAGATCAACGACTGTGAATATTCGTGGCAAAGGTTCTATGGAGAGTCGTAAACATGCACTTGGAGCAATGGCCATCTTGCGGTACACCAGAAGTATGGATTAGAACTTTTTGAGCTCAATCTTTTAAGTAGGATAAGATCCGAATAAGAAAAGGAGAGGGGAACGCGTATGGTTTACAGAGATCACATCAGTTTGCTTTTTCATAAGAAATCCCTCATTAATCTGAATAGTAAATTTAAGCAACCCCTGAAGCTTGAGTATACACCTCAACAAAGCAACTGCCAAAACAAAAAACTTCATTTATAAAAATAACTCACACAAAAAAAGGTCTTTGGTGTCTAAAGTTTTGTGAGTTATTTTTATATGGAATTTTTTGTTTTGGCAGTTCCTTTGTTGAGGTGTATCCTCCTGGAAAAGTGCAAGCAAAATAAGCTTAGATTTTAGTTGATTGCAATTCAAATGCCCTACCCCATCAATTGTACAGCCTGGACAAAAAATTATTGAAAGTTTATAAAGAAAAACGAAAAAAAAACTGAAAGAAAGAACGAAGGCAAGAAACACGAGCCCAACAACAATTGCTGGCCGGTGTTGGTTGTGGCCGCGGGTTTTTCTTTTCTTTCATTCTTTCAATCTGCTTTTCTTTTCTTTTTTTTAACTACAGCAACAGACGACGTTGGCGGCGTCAACATTGGTGGGGCGGCAGCATATTGCAGCCTTTGATTTTGCTCAACAAAAAAGGATACAAAAATTTTATTGTTACACCAGAAAAATAACAACAACCGAATGGCGAACGAGGTGGGGGGGCTGCAGGGCGTCGCATTTTTGGCTACGTTTCCGTTTCCGTCGAAGTCGAAGTCAAGGCATATCGAAGGCGATTACCCAGAGCCAAGGGAAGAAGAAAAAAAAAAAGAAGGAAATTATAATAATTTTTGCGTGCAAGGGTTGCCCAGTGGGGTGGGGGATGGGTTGGGGGATGGGGTCGGCTGCCTGCTGTTGCCTTGTTTAAAAATTACAAAAACAAATGAATTTGCATTGGTTTGAGGCAAAGGCGAGTTGCTGTTTACTTTTTTAATAATGCAAAAGAAAATAAATCGTAACAAAAAATGAAAAAAAATTAAAATTAAACATTGAACCAGAAGGGTGCAAAAACCGAATCAAACAAAAGACAGAAATTCTCTGTACAATTTTTATTAACCAATTTCGAGCGAGTCAAATTAAAAATTAACAACAACAAGAAATCTTTTGATTTCTTGACGACGAAATAATTCAATTAAATGAGGTTGAGTGTGGAGGGAGGGGGGGCAAGGGGGGAGAGCAGCGCAATTAAAAACTTCCTGATTAAAACGCCAACCAGAATCAGAAACCCGACATCGACTTGATCACAAAATATCAATTAAGTGCATGAGTCAGTGGGAGGGAAGTTTCCGTTGCAGCCCTTTCAGTTTTTCATTTGGAAAAATTTCGCTTAAATAGTTTTACCTGGTTAGGCAATAATCATATAATTATTATTATTAACAACCTGTTTTTTTTTTTTTAGTTATTATTTTGTTATTACGGTTTTTGTTTGACTGTCAACGATATGGCTACCTTTTGAGTGTGAGATTTCATACACAGTGTGTGGGAAAAGTTTACTTGAGGTACACAGATTTAGCAGCTAAATCTAGCGAAAGGGCACCCACAACAACATTTACAAAAAGGCAGATTTGGATTTGTAACAAATCGGTAAATACTTTTATACGCTGACTTTACGCTATTCTAGCAAGTTCTACGCATTTCTTCACCAATTTCTAAGTGATTTCTGAGCGACGCGACATTTCAAATCTCTTTGAGTGTTTCTTCCACAGAGAAAAAACAAATGTAAAATTTACACGAAAATGTAAAAGCTGGACTTTTAACCCACTTCTTTTGTGTAGCTTGTCTGCATGCCACGTATAGCTTCCTGTGCAATTTAGCAGGCCGAAATAGATTTCGATTAGGTTTGACGTTTCTGCACCCGAGCCAATTTTGTTTTTCTACGTGTAGCTTAAGCTCATTCATAGCATTACTTTATCTCAGGCCGATCACTTAGTCCCTTTTTTAGCATTTTTCGTGGCGATTTCCATTAAAAAATATAAAATTTTGAAGCATTTTCCAAGCAACCCTTCGTGCTTTTCAGTCATATTTGACTTTTACTTGATGTCTCAACGATAATACAAAATTTAATAATTAATTTCACTTACGAATTAAGTTGACTGCAACGAATTTTACAATCAATTGATCAATCAATTTATATATTAATAGCAAAAAGCCCGTCGCGCTTCGCTGCGCCTTTAACACTATAGAACCAATATCCAAGTCAGTTTGGAAGTCAATCGTGAGAGTCAAATATTTACCAAATTTAAAAATATTTTAAATTTGTTTCCTTTAATAGACGCCAGAAATCGAATCCCATACATGCATAGGCTTGAAGTCAATGTTTTACTACTTTGCTTTTTCACCGTTACGACTTTGCTGCTGCGTTATTACCACCTCCATCCCACTAAACCCGCCTCCACTTCTTACACAACTTTCACCCGTTTCCCACCCACATCCTTCTCTCACATCGCTCACATCCCATCCACTTCCCACCTACATCCCACCTACATCCCACCCACTTCCCGCTCACATCCCACCCCCATCCTTCCCATATCCCACCCACTCTACACCCAATTCCCACACACCCACTTCCCCCAGTTCCCACTCACTTCCTACAAACTTCCTTCACATCCCACCCACATCCTCCCACTTCCACCACTTCCCGCTCACATCCATCCACTTCCCACCTACATCCCACCACTTCCGTTCTTAGTATTCACTTCCAGCATAAGATAAAACTATGTACTGTGAAATTTCATGTTCCCTATCTTTTATGGTTTAGGCTGTGCGACGGTCACCAGTCAGTGAGTCAGACAGGTTGAACTCTTTTATAAATCTAGATTTGTTGGTGCACAACCCTACTTACAATATATTTAATTATACGTACCGAGCGTGGATCTATAAAAATTAGCTTCGGCTGTTAACGCAGCTTTAGCTTGAACGCCATCTACGTTGTACGCTAAAATAGCCTCATTGGCCAAAATATTCTTCAATTTTTTAAATGCCACCACCAACGTTGTCTTTGTTACAAAAAAGTGTTGGAAGTGAGAGAGACCTTGCTACCTTACGAGAGTAGTGTGAATGGGCGGGAACGAAGGCAAGTAACGCTCCCTTTCGTCTGTGCCCAGTTTTGATACACTGAAATAGCTTGTCTCTAACGTTGGTTAGCGACTTCGACCCAAACTTCGCCGAATCAGCTTAAAAACCCCATTACCCCAAATATTACCCATGACCGTGTTTGAGAGCAGTTATATTGAGAGCAAAACAGTTTTTTCTCACTAAAATCCATTTTCCAATTGTTTCGTTGTATGTAGCTACAAAGAAGTAGTCATCCGATCCGATCGGTTCCGACATCATTAGCTGCGTGCAGTAAAAAGGACTCGTGCCAAGTTTCAGCTCGATAGCTCCAAAACTGAGGACTAGTTCGCGTAGAAACAGACAGACGGACAGACGGACGGACAAAAGCAATCACGACTCAGCTCATGTACTGATCAGAATATATATACTTTTATGTGGTCGGAGATGATTCCTTCTATGCGTTGCACACTTCTGGGCGAATTAATACACTTTTCAAGTGTATAATTAAAATAAAAGTAAAAATTTTAACAAGTTGACAGGGAAATGTTCAACAAATAGCGCAACATGCGCTGACAGGTTTTCAAATTTGATACTCTTTGCTTTAGGCAGCACAACATCCTGTAAAATGGAGCGGCGCGCGTTCAAATTATTTTGTTTTGTTTTTCAAAACATTTACTACGTCCATAGCGCATTCACGAGTCGGCCTATGCCTTAAAAACCAATTTTTTAAATCTTCACTCAATCTATTTTTCTTTTCCGTTTCTAAAATATTTGCACGATTTAACTTTAAGCTTAACTAAACTTTTTTTTGAAGATAAGGAAGGTCCGCTGTATGCAGATGGCATCGCCGACTAATATCTGTAATATTTTGGTTACTTTCAAGCTACTTTTTCGAACTACCAAACCACTTTTATCCAGGTCTACTAAACCAATTTTGATGAACTAAACTACAAAAAGGGCAAAAAAACGATATTTCATTTTTTTAATGTCCGTCATTTTATCAAAAAAAAAATCACAAAATTTTCTCGAGGTTCACCAGAATTACATCTACGGGGTTGTCCATATTCGACGGACCCATCTGGCAACGCCATAACTTTTTGACAGAGATGTCAGATCGCTTAATGACATACCGCGTTTGAAGCGTCAGTCCAAGCAGATTTTTACCATGGAACAATACACGCCACGCGAGCGCTCTGAAATAGTTGAAATTTACATTCAACAGAACAAGTCAATTGTGAAAACTCAACGTGCTTTTAAAAAATTAAAAAATGTATTAAAAAATGTATGAATGGGACCGTAAATAAGCAAAATTGCCGTATTTACGCCACTGAAAATCCTCAGGAGATTCAGAAGTGCCTCTTCATGACGAAAAAGTCACAGTTTGGTGCGGCGTTAGTGCGAAAACGGTCATTGGGCCGTTTTTCTTCCAAAATGAAAATGGCCATGCTGTTACCATCAACCAGGAGCGTTATCGCGACATGATGACCAATTTTGTGATGCCAATTATTCGTCGAAAGCGTATGAGGCAGTTCTGGTTTCAACAAGACGGCGCTCCACCGCACACAAGTCGCATAACAATCGATTTTCTGAAGAAATTGTTTCCGGGCCGTTTGATGTCGAAAAGTGGTGATTTGGACTGGCCACCGCGTTCGCCCGATTTGACGCCGCCTGACTTCTTCTTGTGGGGATATTTGAAGTCAAAGGTTTACGTTAACAAGCCAAGGACCGTAGAAGAGCTCAAGGACAACATTCGTGAAGAAATAGCCGCTATTCCGGCCGAAATGTTGGCGAAATCGATGGAAAATGCTGCAAAAAGGGCACAATACGCCATCAACGCCAGAGGCGGCCATTTGAGAGATATCATATTCAAAAATTGATGTAAACAAATCTACTTGGAACAAATTAAATGATTAAGATTGCCAACCGCCAAATTTTTATTTTTTTCTTTGATTTTTAAAAAAAAACATGGGTCCGTCGAATATGGGCAACCCTAAATTTTTAGTTTGGTACGATATTTCACATGAATAGAAACGATTTCATACAAATAAGATGCCTTTCAAACGTATTCAGATTTCAAAGCTGTACAAAGTTGTTTCTATCCATTAGACTGGCCCTTAAAAATAAATTTAAAAATACCGGGCGGAAAAAGTTTCGATTTGGTCCCAATAGATTGATTAAAAACTTTGCCAGCGATCGGACTTCATTTAGTGAATTGCTGTGCGAGTCATCTTTAACCACGCATATTGTAGACACCTTTAAGACTTGTCGGTTGACGGCAATTTCTTCCCAGGATTTGGTGCTGAAATCCGACCAACCAACTCTATCTCCGTGTTTCAAATCGACGGGATTTTAAGCTGTCATTGCCAGTGTTTTTTCTAAGACACGTGAACAAATGAGAAATAACGGTTCGTCAGCTGATTAGCAGAGATACGAATATCGATGAAGACATTCGCTGCGTACCAATAGTTCCAACTATTTATTATTAATTTAAATTCAAATCGTCTGAATCAAAAGTACATTGATTTATTTAACAGAGCCATTTACTAGCGAAAATCAGAATCTCGTAAATATGTATTATTCTATCATAAAAAAAACAATACATATACGGAGACAATACATCTTAAAAAACAAAAAAAAGATTCTGATCAGGTTTTCGCTCAAATATCAACAAAATATGTTAAACATTGCTATGGTATTCCCATAAAGGATTTAAAGTGAACTAACACTTTAACAAAAAATAAAAATTTTTAGAGATTAAATTTGAAACTCATCTCAGAAAAAAAAAAAAAAATGAGAAAAACTGGCCGATTTGATATGATTCTGACCAAGCTTACGCTCGAAATATTCAACAAAAATAAGTAAAATGTTGCTATAGTATTCCCCTTAAAGTTAATGAGAAAAACCACTTTAAAATTTTTTAATTTTAGAGATTTAATTCGAATCTCATCCCATACTGGCAGTATATTTAAAATTTTGGTTTATGGGGCGAGCGCGTCCACTAAATAAAGTCCGATCGCAGGCAAACTTTTTGTTATATTAATTGGGATCAAAACGATAGTTTTGCCGCCCGAGCAAAAGCAAAAATCAGAATCTTATATATACTAAAAATTCTTTGAAGAAAATACCAAAAAAATTTGAAAGTATTGACCCCTTTTGATGTAATTCTGGCCAAGTTTACGCTCAAAATAAAAGACCTTTAATCTGTTTGTAACATAATAAAATAACACAATTGGAATAACTCTGCGTTTTCAAATAAGATTTTTTTAAAAAAGGTCCATAAAACAGCCTCGACATGGAGAATATCCCCTTAAAATTTTTTTTTTAATTACCTACTAAGCGAGAATTTATGTAATGGAATGTAAATGTTTCTAAATTTGTGATTCTGTGCTTTTATAGAGCAGCTTTTGAGCGATTTTTTAGTCGATGTCTGCGTCGCATATTTTGTATTTTTGTATTTTCTAAACTGACAGAATACGGAACTCCTCTTGACACCATAATACGCAGAATGAAATGGAGCTGAATAGGGCATAGGAAAGCAGTGGAATGGAACGCGCTATACTGATTCGGCCGGACACCAGACAGACCAAAAGAAAGGTCTGTCGGTAAAGAAGCGGAAAGCATCGGGAAGTCCTGGACTCAAAGAGACGGCCAACAACAGAGTTCGTTGGTAGGGAGGAGTGGTTAGATTGGAACTAGAATAAGAAGAAGAAGGAACTACTTTCTAACGGTTTAGTACAGGGTTCCCCAAGAAGAGAGCGCAAAAATGTGACTGTGTCTCTCTCTAACACACAGTGAAGCAAGACATCAGCAAGCATTCGGTGTGAATTGGAGAGTAAGTTCGTGCCCCAAGTGCTATGGCTGGCGAACTCTGATTTAGTATATAGGATACTTTTCTCATAAAATACAGAGCGATTTTTAAGGGAACTCTTACTCTGTTTTTACACAGTAAAATCTCACAATAAATGGCTCTCAGAGTATGCTGTGTTTATTGTCTAGAAGTTTCAGAAAAAGATTTATTTAATTAAATAAAATTGATCTGAATATCAACTTTTCAGCTGATCCGTTAATTGAAGTAAGTTTACTGTGTGGATAATAGAAAAGAAAAATTATTAAATAAAATAAAGATTGCCTACTTTCAAGGGCATTTATCAGATATTTTTTGTTAGGCAAGCTTATAAAGCTTTTAGGTTATTCCGAAACAACTTTTAACTATTTGGTAAGCGCTTAATGAGTTGTATTGATACAATTTTTAACCATTTTTCGGCTAGACATAGATAAGCGATTTGATGATAAGCGTCTGTTCAAGCTGTCAATCGATCCTGGAGGTAAGTATAGAAAGCCACGATATTTCCCGTGGACCTAGGTTCAATGATTCCGTTTCATTTCTATCGATAACTGTCACAAATGTAAGCGACGACTGTGTTGCTAATTCCCCACCGATCGCTTACTTTTCACACTCACTGTTTGGGGCCATGTCAGCGGCTGTCGTCGTCATTGTCGTCAGTTTATGACAACAATTAAGTAATTTTTTTTTTTTTTTTTTTTAAATACTCACCGCACTTGGCTGACTGACTTACACTTGGCCATAATACCCGCTTCACCTTCCCCCAACCTGCCCGGTGTCTTCCCTGAGCTAAGTAAACTAAATATGAATCTCGTATCTTATATTATTTACTCACTTACTTTGCTCGTGTGTCGCTTTTTTTTTTTTTTTTTTTTTTGTTGTCTGGCCTTATTGCCCAAGCAAATGCAATGACAACAACAATAACAGAAAACATGTCATAAAACTGCCAAAAATATACGTTAATTACCTTTAAAGGTTTTTCAAATTAAACTCGTTAAAATTATGAGTGTGTGTGTGTGTGTGTGAGTGGAAAAGGGACAGCCGTATACTTATGGAGCACCGTTCAAATGGATCAGTTGAGTGGTCTGTGGGTTGGTACGCCGTTGCATATATATAACGTGTGAAGTTAATTAAAATCTGTATACAAGTTTATTACAAAATATGATTTGCCAGCGACAGAGATACACACACAGAGTACATGACGCACATTAAGTAATTTTTTAAACAGTTTCACAGAATTTGTTAAATGTGTGAGAACCTTCGATATGAAGAGTTTCTTTTTAAGCCATAAAACAGAAACATAACCAATGGACAGTTTTTCGATTCAACTTAGGTAAGTTTAAGGTTTTCCCTAATAGACTGAAATATGTTGATGTATTCCTTGAACCAAATGATGTCAGACTCACCCTTCAAAGGCTGTCTGATCGATCTGAGAGCAACCCCATATCAGGCCCAAGTCAGTCAATCGGTCATAAAATGCGTGCTTCTCAAAGATCAAACTGCAAAAATGTTAATTGAAAAGGTTTCAAACTCAAGAGAGCGCCAAAGCTTAGTCAGAGTGAGTGAGAGAATGAAAGAGCGCATATAGTTTGTCACATACATTCATATTGTTAGCCAAGCCTAGGCTGTAAGTTTACAAACCGATGGATACATACGAAAAAGAACTTTTGAATGCGTATTTATAAATTTAGAAATAGTTTCTATAGTTAAAACAATTTTTTTTCAAAATTTTTTTTTACAACTATTTAAGAATTTAGAAAAATGGTGTTTATTATAGATATTATATCTAATTTATAGATGTTGCTAATCGCTATTATTAGTATCGTTTGTCAAAGCAACAATGTTTCCCAAATACTGTTGCAAGACAAACCCACGCACCACGAAGCGAACGAGAGTATCGTAAAACTATCGCATTCGAGCTCAAAAGTAATACGACAGGCGAAAGTGTCGTCAAATTATCGCTTTCAAGCTTGAATATGATATGTGAATAAATAGGGAGGGGAAAAATGATATTGACGAAGAACGAACAACCGATGCTGTTGTATGGAAGAAGGTTCGCAATCGATTGGTAGAGTGAAGGTATTGAAGAGGCTCGCAAAATATTGAGAAGCTATCGAAAAAGGCTCGCTAACGAATCTTTTGCGAGCCATTGAGAACGAAACTTTCTCTGCCAGAAATTGAGCGACTTGTTATTAATTTGCGGATCGTTTGCGAGTGTTTTCTCGATAGTTTTGCACGTTTATGTTTCGCTGTAAGTATCGCTAGCGATATTTCTTACGAACTTTTGGTTCAGTGGGAAGAGAGATAAGAAGATATGTATGTGTATGTGGGTCTCTCGTGTCTTGTACTTCTTCGTTAAGCAGATCAATTAGAGGTACCGAGTTAGTCGTCAAAGAGAACTCAACAGAATCGATTGTAGACCGCGCTAAGCCGTACTTTATTAGATTCATAAACGCATGTATTATTCCAACCTATAAACTCCTCGTGTTCTCGATGGTTATGGGCCCTCTGTTCCAATCACTCAGCCTGCACCCATTACTAAGATCCCCAACAAAATAAGATAGAAAAATAATTTTCTGAGTGTAGTTAAAGGTTGTTTCAGTATCTCTATTCAATGTGGTTCTGCAAAAGCGACCGTTCTCTGACATAGGCAAACGAAGGACCGATTTTGCGACCTCTGCGATTTTAAGACCAAAATTTGACAATATTGCACAAAAAGGGAAAACTTATCAAAAACTTTGGAGCCTCTTCCCTCTTAAAAATATAACTTTTAATTTGCTTTCTTAACTTTTAAAAACCCTTTTTTTTAGGCGCATTTCCCCATGAAAATCTATAAATTTGACAAGCTATTCAAATTTAAAACAAAAAAAAACAACTTAAAACAAGAATATCATGTCTCAAGTGTGTCGAAAAAAAATAATGTGAAGACAGAGCAAATGCTATTTTAAAAAGTAATATTTATTTGTCAAATATCGCGAAAATTTGACAAAATGATATTATTAAAAATTAAAATAGTATTTAAATAAAAATCGATTTTAGACCATTTTTTTTTGCAGTCAGTGTACAAAAAAATTAAAAACCTTTTATAGTTGAAAAATATGCTTCAACAGAATTCAGGGGAGCATTCATAAAGAATTCGTAACATAGAATTTGACATAAGCAATAGATTGCCACTCAAGCTCAAGAGAGAAACTAAAATAATTCAAATGTTAGCACAAATATCAAAATTTTAGATAGATGCCGTACCTTCATATAGTCAGTTTTTAGCACCCTGACATATAGTAAGCGCATACTTCAGAACAATAGTACTGATGGTGTTAAATGGTATTCGGAATACAAACTGCATGGAGCGAAAACTTTTCTCCTGTGGCCAAATAGCGCCAATTTACCATCAGTCGACTTGCGGCAGGGATAGTGAAGCGCATAGGCGGGTCCTTTTGGCAATTATTGGCCCAACAAGACTTAACTTCAATTTATGAAGGTAAAGAAATATCATAAAATAAAAACTACCAAATGTTCAAAGTCGACTGCTCTCATTCGAACAAAATTTTTATACAGATTGGGACCTTCTAGCTCCAACTCCTTTATTAATTTTACGCAGCATCCTTCGGTATCACGTCGCTTCACCCATGGACTCACACAAAGACAAAGAATTAATAGATTTTGGTTGTGCTTTTTTTTTGTCCATTTCAGTTTTTTATAAATGTTATTATTTATTTACTATTTACTATTAAAGATTTCGATTAACTAGATATTAATGTAGATATTATGATAGCCGACTGCGGCTATCGACATACCACAATAGTTTCAGTGAAACACAAATTTGACGCACACCAGATTTGCGAGTGTGAACACTAAGCCAAATTCAATTGAAACTTTCAACAATTTATTTCGATTAAAATTTATTTGACGTATGTGTGAACACCAAGACAATTTCGAACACAAATCAGCAAACTCCGCCATGACCGTAATTTGGCTGTGTGAACTTAGCTTAATACTCTTTTTCAAAGTTAAATATACTGGGTTGCCCATATTCGACGGACCCATGTTTTTTTTAAAAAAATCAAAGAAAAAAATAAAAATTTGGCGGTTGGCAATCTTAATCATTTAATTTGTTCCAAGTAGATTTGTTTACATCAATTTTTGAATATGATATCTCTCAAATGGCCGCCTCTGGCGTTGATGGCGTATTGTGCCCTTTTTGCAGCATTTTCCATCGATTTCGCCAACATTTCGGCCGGAATAGCGGCTATTTCTTCACGAATGTTGTCCTTGAGCTCTTCTACGGTCCTTGGCTTGTTAACGTAAACCTTTGACTTCAAATATCCCCACAAGAAGAAGTCAGGCGGCGTCAAATCGGGCGAACGCGGTGGCCAGTCCAAATCACCACTTTTCGACATCAAACGGCCCGGAAACAATTTCTTCAGAAAATCGATTGTTATGCGACTTGTGTGCGGTGGAGCGCCGTCTTGTTGAAACCAGAACTGCCTCATACGCTTTCGACGAATAATTGGCATCACAAAATTGGTCATCATGTCGCGATAACGCTCCTGGTTGATGGTAACAGCATGGCCATTTTCATTTGGAAGAAAAAACGGCCCAATGACCGTTTTCGCACTAACGCCGCACCAAACTGTGACTTTTTCGTCATGAAGAGGCACTTCTTGAATCTCCTCAGGATTTTCAGTGGCGTAAATACGGCAATTTTGCTTATTTACGGTCCCATTTCACACATTTCGGTCACATTTTTTAATTTTTTTAAAAGCGAGTTGAGTTTTCACAATTGACTTGTTCTGTTGAATGTAAATTTCAACTATTTCAGAGCGCTCGCGTGGCGTGTATTGTTCCATGGTAAAAATCTGCTTGGACTGACGCTTCAAACGCGGTATGTCATTAAGCGATCTGACATCTCTGTCAAAAGTTATCGAGGTGTTATGGTTGGGTCGAATATACTTACGAATCAAGAGGAGAAAATCCCCCATTTATTAATTAAAGTACACAAAAAAAAAAAGCAGAACGTTTGGCATAAACTACGCTCTTGATTTTTCTTTTTGGTAAGAACGATTCGTTCCTGGAATTTTTTTTCGTAAATTCGAAATTTACCGCTAGAAATTTAAAAATGGTAATAAAATTCTTAATTTTAGAAAACAAGTTTTAAATTAAGAGATTTTTGTTCTTCAATTGACCGTTGAGTTCAACAAAGAATTTCAAGAATTTTGCCCTTGGAATCGAGATAAGTTCATTCCCAATTGTCGTACCGTGAGTTCCTTTTTGGGGGCCCGAGTTCAAGTCCCATAAGTAAGTAAAAAAAAAAATCTTGTCTATGTGGCTACGTCAAATTCAATCAGCTTATACCAACACCACGCGTCACTCGGTCGGGTCGGTCGTGTCTCTGAGCAACACTCTTACTACCGTCCTTTTGAGAATGAAAGCTCTTGATTCAAGAGTGAAATTCTCTACTTTTTCTCTGAGTGTGCTTATTTTGAGCTCTAAAAGTTCTTTTTAACATATCCAAAACGTTCTTGCAATCAAGAATTTTAAAAACACTCTTGAATCAAGAAATTTTGGTTCCTAAATCAAGAATATTCTGGCTTAATGAAGTATTGAATGATTTTGTATAGCAGTGATTTATTCAGCTGCTACTTCAGGTACAGAGTATATTATACTTGTTTTATTAATTTTGCTCAATTGCTTGCAGAGTAAAGGCAGAAACGCATTCATTCGGGACTGATTTGATATTTTTCCCCTCAAACTTCTCTCACACGTTGCATGGCCTTGCGGAACCTAAACTCTATTAGTGATTTCATGGGCTCAAATGACTTCAAATTATGGTCTAAATGGAAACCCGCCACCAAGTCAAATACACACTCATATAGTATACACTTGACCATGGCAACTCACTCACTCACCCCTGGCCAATCCACACAATACAAATACGAATACGAATACGAATACCAATACCGTGTACCACACCCACTCCGTGCATATGCCCACCGCTAACTAAGTATATAAAATGCTAATTTATAACTAAAACCGATCTATTAACTTGAATGTCAAAATAAACGCGACCAACCCCTAAAGATGTTAAGGACATTCGGGGGCCACCTTCGGTCAGTTCGGTTGGTTTGGTCACTTTGGGCTCGATATGCCACCATTGGGTGTCATTTGATTAGCATAATGCAACTATAAACGTGCCACGGCTTACTTACCTTACCAATACGCGGACGCGGACGCGGACGGGGACTCGCTTGAGTACATATACTCGCGCATACGTACACATTTGAGGCGTATTCTGGGGACCAGGTGGAATTTGGAATGGAAATTCGAATGGAAATGGAAATGGCCGCTAGAACTGTAATTTGAATATTTATTACATTATTACGTTTGCGTTTTTTGCATTTCTTTTATGTGTATAATCCAGCCGTATGTGTGTGTGTGTGTGTAATTAAGGGCAAAGGCAAACTCTGGAGCTGCTGCTGCTGCTGCTGCTGCTGGGTTCGACTCTCAATGTCCGCTTATCGCTCTGCCTGCATCTGGTTTGTCATCAGCTCCATTTCTAGGTAAATTTATTGGCCGCTTCAAACTGCTCCGCCGGCTACGTGATCACCCATATAAGTGTAATAATTTTTATTAAGCTCACTTCTGGCTCCCATCCCTACCCTGCCCTTCCCCTGTCCCCTCCCCTGTCCCCTCTTATGACTTATGCGTGCGCTGCATTTGGTTGTCGGAGAAGCTGATGATCATGATCTTTACGCAGAATTCTTCAATAGTGACTGAACGAAGCTTTGGCACAGGCACGTGTCGGCATTTTCTCTTCTCTCGGTTTTTAATACCATCGTCAGGCGCAATCGTGAGGCTATCGATTCGTTGTTGACTATTACTAATTTTATTTTTCACGATCAACGTGTGAACTTTAAAGATAACATTTTGGGCTTTGGGGGAAATTTGCCATAGAAATGTGTTGGAAATAGACAAGCTTTGGTGGGTGTATCTGTTTACGTGCTGCTTACTCTTGTGCAAAGTTTCCAAACAAATACGCATATAAGCATATTCTTTGAAAAATGCAAGAACAAAACGACCAAATCAATCACGTTCATACTTCAATATTGGGCGAAGAGCTCTATGATCTAGCGAATTAGCGCGTGTTGATCGTAAAAAAATAACAAATTAGTGCTCTGAGATAGCCAAAAAAATGTCAAATTAGGAATTTTTAAGTTAATCTAAGACGGGTTTCCACATGAGATTTGTTTAATCAGTAGAAACAAGTGAGAAAGTCGGTCAAGCTCGACTATAATCTAGAGTAGGAGCTGTAGTAGCAGCTGCGTGCGTGCTGCACTCATCTTAATATCTCTGCTCTATCTCTCTCTCTCTCTCTCTCTTTCTTAAACTGTGTGGCGTTGGTTGTACGGTTGTCGCGAAAAAGAAAAGTTATAAGAGATTTTTATAAAAAGAAGAACAATTTTTTTTCTTTTTATATTTATTAATATAAAATAAATTTTATTTTAAGTGTTCTTAAACTTTTTTGCTCTCTCCTCTCTATTTTAATTTTTTTCATTATTTTAAAAATTTTTTTTTATTTATAAAAAAAAATAAAAATTGTTCATATATTAATTTACTTCTTAACATATGAAAACAAAACAGTCATTATTCAATATACTGATATTATATAAATCACACTCTGAGATCAGTTGCTTTCCTATATTTACAAGTCTTTGACAGACCACACAATTTTTATCTGTACTCTACAGAGTTCCTTGCATAGCATTATTTTGATACTGAATCATATTCGAGTTTACGCCAAAGCAGAACTGTGTGAAAGGGACAATATATTTCTTACAAATCCTACTAATTCCTTAAACACTTCAATATTAACCCCGTTTTTAACTTTTGCCACTTCTTCCCATAATATAGATATCTCCTGTTCTTTTTTAAACTTAGCTTCAGTTAACATTAACATGGCCCATTGGGAAATAATTTCATCTGGATCCGATTCACATAAGTACTCAAAGTTTTTAATTAGTGGCATTATATCGGTTTCTTCGCTAAAAATTACGTTGGCTGGTGTGATCATAAGAGAGATTTAATATCCTCTCGGCCAAAATCAAAGCGCTGCATTATTTGCAGAAGCAGCTCCAAGTAAAACTCGCGTACCGTTTCCTTTACTTTTAAAGTTGCGGATTTCTCCATATATTGTTGGGCTTTAAGACCAACAAAAATGTTGTCAACGGGCAACAAATAAGAATTTAAGTCAGTAACATTAAAGCGACCAAGGTCCATATTCATTAAACATGAGTGAGTAACAAAATTATTGAGATTTACTTTTAAAGTAGATTCTAGTCTTATATCAAGGAAAGGTAAGCGAATACGTTCTGATTGAAACTCCGTATTTAAATCATTAATAATTTTAAGAATATATTTTTAAAAGTAGAATATAACTTTTAATTTCAGGTTTAATCATTAAATTGACTATTTTCTTTTGGCTTAATATTGTTGACTTCTAGGGTCTGATCTAAGAAAAATAATTGGAGAGCATCCTACTGCTCAAGCATTCCTCCAAACTTTTTCTAAGGAGAGCTATCTTGTCATTGCTATTCCCAAAATTTTGTGTGTTTTTCTTCCGTATGAAATAGCGTGCCTTTCAGTTTGCCACATCAGTTGTTTCGTCGACAATTAGGGAAAGCTTCGAGATTGTAATTCAGTTTCAATGCGTTTTTTGGATTTCTTGCCAAGTTCCTTAGACATTTTCGTTGAATTGGTTTCGCCCACATTTGATGTCCATAGCAACTTTCGAGTCAGGACAGCACACCGCAACAAATTTGGCAAAAGTCCTCAATACAAATGGGAGATTGTGCATCATAGGAACATTATGAGCGCAGTATTCCCCTTTGTGAACTTGCTTGTTAGTGAAGTTTTTTTCCCTTTGTAAAGCCATATATTTTTACTTGGTTTTTCTTTGACTTCATATTCCTAATATGTACACCTAGCCTAACGTCTCTTTGGAGGCCGGTTAGATGGTTAAGCAAGCACTTGTCAAAGCGGCGCTAAATACATCGCTCCATCGGGCCACTTCGACCGAAATTTGCGGTGTAAGTACAGCAACTTTAAGCCAAAAATTATGACAGGCGCTATAAAATGCTACTTTTCAAACTCACTTTTTGTTTTCCACCTGAGAACTAGCTGGTCTCAGCGTCTGCGTAAGAAAACTCAGTGCAAGTTTATCTTTTTTTGTAAGCAACCTAAAGGTATAATTCACGTATAGCATATGTTGTGCTGGTGCTCAAACTATATTTACTTACTTGTCCATTTTTTCGCAAATTAGCTAAACGCTTAATCTACTACTTCCTCTCTCTCAAAACCATGCGTGAAATACAGTACTCCTAGTATTAGCGATGGGCTGGTTCCGATTATTTACAGAGTTGCATGCCGTGTTTTCGATAGTTTTGTGTTGACAGGGAAAGAAATATCCAGATCAACATTAGGTGCTGAATAATGTTCCAACTTTTTTCGCTAAAGCCAGTATAAGCAAAAAGAGCCAAAGAGCCAAATTTAAAAAGAAAGCGTAAGTTAAGTAATCTAACATTCGATATTAGTTATTGAAAAACATGTGTAACCGTGGTCCTGCGTTCCTTATGTGACTTCCGAAGGGTAGAGGGTGGGTGCGGGGGAGTTATTCACCTATTTGCTCATAACTTGAGAACCGTTCATCCGATCTTTATTGTTTCTTGCGCAAATCGATACATTTTGCTAATGTCTAACTATCTCCAGATAGTACGAATCATCTATCTTTAAAACTGTGGGTGATAATAGCGTTTTTCCAAATTGCAGGGGGCGGGAGGGGACGTGGGTCAAAATTTGAAACAATACTGCGTGCAGATAAAAAACATTTGTCCCATAC
>JAEIFU010002407.1:0-44337 GCA_018904235.1 Lordiphosa stackelbergi
TAAACCATCTACACATTACATTGGAAGCAGAGAACCTTTTTGAACACCCCACGCATTCACAAATATTTTTAATTTTTTATTTTTTTTAATGAATTGTGCAATCAAATTACAAAAATTACAAAATCTTTTCTAGATTATTGGCCTCAAGTTTTTAGACCAGAAGAGAGCCCTAAAACTTTTGTTCAATTAATAAAGGGTTATTTTTCAGTTCACTGTTTGATTTTAAGAAGTTTTTAAAGTAAACAATACAACAATATATAACATTTAGGTATTTTCCGGTGGTATATCAGCAATACCGATTTACGATTTGTGATTTTCAACCAGGATTGCCGATTTTGTCTGCTGCATGCAGTGATTGCCGATTGGGAATGGAAACTTTGACAATCATTTTCGCTGAAAAAGAAATCGAATAAAACGTATGATTGGTTAACGATGGCTGGGTCAGCTTACCTTTGTTCAGACATTCATATGAACTATTTTTATTTAACAAATCCATATATGTGTAATGTTAAAAAAATTATAAAAAGTACTAAAGCCACATAATATTTTAAAGTTTGCAATCATTTCCATTCAGCAGAGACTCATCAGCAATCGCAAATCATAAATGGTAATCGCTAATCGGAATTATCTTCTGAATACACTCTTATTTGAAGTCGATAAAACGATCTATATAATTTAATTTTTTAAAGATGATTTTATGTAAATGTGGACCAATTTTGGCATACTCTCTCCAACATATTGGCCGGTATGTTACGAATAAATTATTTAATATTGGCTTCCAGTGCGACAACTGTTTCAGGCTTGTTGCGAAGGCCCATATCGCTCGATCTAGGCGACCAATTGACAGGCCCCAAACGTGAAATAAACTGTTTACCGAACTTGAATCTCAGTTGGCCTATTGTTTCGCATGCTGTGTGGCATGTGGCACCGTCTTGTTGAAACAAAATGTCAACCAAATCCAGCTCTTCCATTTTGTGCAAAAAAATGTTTGTAATCATCGCACGGTAGCGATCTCCATTCACAGTAACGTTCCTGCCTTCGTCATCTTTAAAAAAGAATTGTCCAATGATGCCACCGGCCCATAATCTACACCAAGCAGTGCATATTTCGGAATGCAATAGTATCCATTTAACCAGAAATGAGCTTCGTCGCTGAAGAAAATTTTTTGGATTTTCACATTTCTCACAGAGAATGAATTTTGATAACAAAATATGATGATTCGAAAACGTTGTTCGTTTGTAAGTCGATTCTCGGTTAAATTTCCTCTAGAACGTTTAGAAAATATGGAAGAATTACTTTAAGTGGTTGTAAAAATTGGCTATACAGCTCCTCCAACGGGGTCAAGCCAAGCTTCTCAAATCTCTTGGCGTGTGTGCCTTAAATTTTTCGCACAAGAGAAAGGAACCTACAGTTTAACGCCGATTCCGAACGGCAAAGACTTGAGAATTAGCTTTCACAGCTAGATTACTTCTCATCTGGCGCCAATAGGTGGCGAAGGTGACCGTATGGTAAAAGCTACTTTTCTAAATAAAGAAAAAAATTTTTTTTTATATGTGTTTAGGCGGGGACGAACCCACGACCCCCCCCCCCCCAGTCCACCACCCCAACCAACGGGCCCCCCACGCCCACTTTTTTTTTGGTTGTTTTTTTGTTATTTCTTGTATTTTTTTTATTTTCCTTTTTTTTTGAAGGGAAAAGTACAATTATTTTCCGAAGGTCTCAATTAGTCTGGCTAAAAACTGTTGGAGCAAAATAATCCTCCCGTAAACTGCCTTTCAAAGTGGATTTATAAATTGGCCCAGAAGTTTGCAATGCATAGAAAAGTAATTTACCAATATTTATATATGTTCAAAAAGTCTCCTGTTTCCGCAAGCTTGTCTTTGCAAGCGCGTAGTTCTAGTTGTATTCGTCGCATCGGTTCACGCTAGAGCTTTTTGAAAGCTCTTTTCACGCGCTAACACGTTTTTTTGATTTATTGTTGTTTGTTTTTAGTCGTTCGTGAGTTATAGCGTCGCAAACATGGAGCAAAATAAAGAGAAAATACGGCATATTTTACAGTACTACTACGATAAAGGCAAAATACATCTCATGCTGCCAATAAAATTTGTGCAGTTTATGGACCCGATACAGTTTCCATTTCCACCGCACAACGATGGTTTCAACGTTTTCGTTCTGGTGCAGAGGTGATCGAAGATGCGCTACGGTCCGGAAGGCCTGTCGTCGAAAATTGCGATAAAATCGCTGAATTGATCGAAAGAGACCGGCATAGTAGCAGCCGTAGCATCGGCCAAGAGCTGGGCATGAGTCATAAAACCGTTATAAACCATTTAAAGAAGCTTGGATTCAAAAAGAAGCTCGATGTATGGGTGCCACACGACTTGACGCAAAAAAACATTTTTGCCCGTATGGATGCATGCGAATCGCTTCTGAATCGCAACAAAATCGACCCGTTTTGAAGCGGATGGTGACTGGCGATGAAAAGTGGGTCACTTACGACAACGTGAAGCGCAAACGGTCGTGGTCGAAAAGCGGTGAAGCTGCCCAGTTGGTGGATAAGACTGGTTTGACGGCCAGGAAGGTTCTTCTGTGTGTTTGGTGGGATTGGCAGGGAATCATCCACTATGAGTTGCTCCCCTATGGCCAAACGCTTAATTCGGACCTGTACTGCCAACAACTGGACCGCTTGAATGCAGCACTCATGCAGAAGAGGCCATCTTTGATCAACAGAGGACGAATTGTCTTCCATCAGGACAACGCCAGGCCACACACATCTTTGGTGACGCGCCAGAAGCTCCGGGAGCTCGGATGTTAGGTTCTTTTGCATCCACCGTATAGTCCGGATCTCGCACCAAGTGATTACCACCTATTTCTGTCCATGGCGAACGAGCTTGGTAGTCGGAAGTTGGCCACAAGAGAGTCCTGTGAAAATTGGCTCTCCAAGTTTTTTGCCAATAGGGAAGCGAGCTTCTATAAGAGGGGCATTATGAAGTTGGCATCTCGTTGGGAACTCGTCATCGAACAAAACGGCGCGTATTTGACTTAAATCGCATTATTATAACAATTTTATGAACAATTGAAAATTCAATAAAAATACCGCAAGACTTTATCCTTCATCCGGGCAACGAGCTGAGTCTCTTTATTTAATTTTTTAGCCGTCTATTGTTGTTTCTACGCAAACTAGTCTCTCAGCTTTAAAGCCATCGAGCTGAAACTTTGCACAGAGTCTTCCTTTTACTGCACCCTGCTCATGTGGCGGTACCGACCGGATTGGATTATTATTTCTCTTATCGCTGCCATAGGAACCCTCGATTGGAAATTGAGTCTTTTTGTTTTCAATTTTATCGATCTTTTACTAGGCTATTGATAGTTTGATATGTTTTCAAAAAGATTCGTGAAATTTGTTCGAAATCCGATTAGTATCTGCCGGAAAATGCGTGCACTCTTATATTTAAAAACATATACAAGGGCAGAAAAACCTCGGTACAGACGAAGTTAGCTTGGCCTTCTCGTTTTATATTGTACTGGTACATCCCGGTACGTAAACCTAAATATATAAGAAGCAAAACAGAAACTTTTACCGTAATCTTAATTTCGGTACGTATCAGAACTGGAACCGGAACCGACATACGACTCAATTTAATTCCCCTAAAAAAAAACCTTTTCATTTTGGAAAAACTCTTCACTGTTAGATTCAGACTATTTAATGCCCTTCAGGCATGGTTTATGTGTACTCTTGAGTAGCTGTCAAGGCGCTTGCCACTCCGTTACCTCATTTTGTTCCACATAGCTGTCACGTTCCGAGTGTTGCTTGTCTGCTGCATTTTTCATACACGGCGCGCCGTCTGCCATCCTCCCACATCTAACATAATTTATATTAAATATTTAGCGTCTTCACGTGCTTTAGCAGCGTCTCGCCCCATGCTGCTCGTTAGCAGTTTAAATATGATTTGCATATGCAAATAGCCTTAAGATGACTCTCTTCTGCTCCACAGAGAACTTAAAGAGCGTGCGCTGTGACCAATGTCTACCCAATTGCTATGATGTCACCTACTCCACGCTGTCCTATAAACGGATCTCAATCAGCATCCATTTTCCGTGAGTCCATTCAAAGAAGTAAGAAGATGAGAAATTGGCCCTTAATTTGCTTAACCTACCAATTTTTTATCCAAATGCCAGGCCTGAAAACTTAAAAAATTAATTAAAGTTTTCTTCTACTTACATTTTCAATATCCATTGCATTGGGGCAAATAAAACGCTTTGTTGATTTTTGTATTTGGTCATTCGATTTTATTTAGCTTGTCTTCCAAAAAACTCCATTAAATATTACAAGTAGATATTTTAATTAGCTTACAAATCATTTGTCATTTATAGAAAGTGTTTTGAGTTCTTATTTTCTGGAAAATAACTTATGCACTTTGTGTGAACTTTCGATATTAAGTTTAGGAATTACATTATAATTGTTGGAAACAAAATCAAGAGTTTAGTATGGTTCTTGCGGCGTTATCCAAGTCCCGGTAGTGATCTGGGTCGATAATCAAAACCACCGTGGTCTGTAAGCAACGAAAATAACAATTTAGAGAGATGGGAAAGCAAAGAGAATGGTTGTTCTTGAATTAAATTTGCTTTTATTTAAGTGGTAAATAAAAAAGTGTGTGTCTTGGCTTTTGTTTAGGAATACAATTGGCAAAATATTGTAACATAAAACGAAAATTAAGAACAAAATTACGTTAAGTCATTCGTATAATTTGTTGGTTTTATTCTTTTCTTTTGCTAGAGCCGTTTGCTGGAATTGCTTTTAAAACGAGAGGGTTCAGGTGTGAGGCTTTATCTTTCAATCAATTTTTTTAGCTTGTTTCAATTAGTCAAACATATCGGAATTAGCTGAGCATCCAAATCATGGTAACCGACAAGCCGGCGCTGGTGTTCCAAAGGCAATCTCTCTGCAAAAAAAATTTGCGACACAAGAAAGTATTGTGAAGAAATTTCGGATGTTGTTTTTTAAAGACCAAACAAAAAGGAAAGCAAAGAAAATGGAGAACGACAAGATAGGGCAAAAAGGAAAACAAACAAAACCGGGTCAAGGGAGACAAAAGGGGTCCACTTAAGAGAATTGAGAAAAAGCCTAAGATTTATTTTACTTTAAAGCTGGCACACAGCTAACGAAATGACAAAAATTAAGTAAATTCGAATGGTTTTTGAGTCGCGAATTCATGTGTATGACACTTAGTGTCCTCTGACTCCTTCCTTTCTCGAAAAATAAACGAAAATTGAAGTACTTATTGCTACTCTACTGCTGCAAGGCGGTAGTACCAGGTATTTTTCCGGCCTTGGTTATCAAACGTAACTATAATGTACACTATTACATCCTTCAGTTTAAATCTTTAAAAGAAATAAAATGCTTGTTATGAGACGTTTAGAGCTATTTATTTAAATCGTCCATAAGATTTTTATTGTTATTGTTATTATTTCTCTACAACGGCTTTCATATGTGTCTAGTTCTTGAATTTCATCTTAATCATCTTTGTACATAAATGTTCGAAATTTGATTGGCCATTTTTATTTAGACCCTTGGTGGGCATCCCTTTGCTCACGCTACTCAGACTACTCAATCCGTTATTTTGCCTAGCGTTGATACAACAACAACTTTTGACGTTTTTACAATTAATTTATGACCTCCAATAAGACAAAACAACAAACACACAGCAAACGCTCGAGCTTTGACTGTCAAACAAACACTGTGTAAAAAAGTATGGTTTGTTTTGATGTGATTTGATTTTTACTACATGATAAATGATGTATATTTACGCATATAAAACATATTAAAAATGCTTATAGGAATAAATTAAGGCCCTATTCTCTTTCAGCAAAAAATTTTTTTCGACTTTTTTTTTTTGCATTTTTTTATAGCTTGACATTTAAGAATATAACCCTAAAGGGTTTTTGAAATTCGGAATACTTTAGAAGATATAGCCTTTTTAGTCGAACAATGTCTTTGCTAAAACAAGAAATTTTTGACTAAATAAATTTCGAGTAAATAAAGCTGTGAAATATCGGCTGGTTTTTTAATTTGTACTGATACATGTTGTCGCCTTAGATCGATATCGATTATTAATCGACTTTTAATCGATAATTATCGAAGGCTATGCTACACAATGCTTAGACTGATTAACCGCTCAGAAACCAGAGCTGCGGCCGTATAAAGAAGGCAAAATGGCACGCAGAACAGAGGGAGCTGATCCTGAAAACAGTTATTTTGAATATGAGGAAGGTCCGCTGTATGCAGCTGGCATCGCCGACTAATATCTGTAAGTATATAATATCTGTAATATTTTTTGGTTACTTTCTAAGCAAATTTTTCGGACTGCCAAGCCACTTTCCCTCCAGTTCTACTAAACCGATTTTTGATGAAATAATATGCGATCGACGCAGAATTGTCACCATTCTAAAACCGCATTTTTTAATTTTTGATTTTTTTGCTATTTCCCAAAAAGGAACTTCAAACTTTAAACGCGTTTATCTCGGAAACCACGTTTTTCGAGCTGGCGGCCACGATTCCGCCAGTTCTACGAACCGGATGAAACAAAGTTTAATCGACGTAGAATTGTCACCATTCTGGCCCGAAGTAAAATAAAAATTTTGCGATTTTTTTACTATTTTTTTTTTTTACACTAAACTACAAAAAAATGGGTCAAAAATCGATTTGTCAATTTCAAGTGCCGCCATTTTGTCAAAAAAATCGCAAAATTTTTATTTTACTTCGGGCCAGAATTACATCTATGCTGATCATAACCCTATTTTTTTTTTTTTTCAGATGCTCCGGAGACCGGAATCGTGGCCGCCGTGACACCTTTTTTGCACCACCAACTTTGAAGTCTCATTACTTTTGAACAGCCCTCGTATCGCGGCGAAAAACATTTTATTTTCTTTCATTCATTACTAATTCAATAAAAAAAAACAAAATTCAAATATCTTTGCGTTTTCAAATGAGAATTTTTTCAAAAAAGGGCCAACTAAAGGAGAATAGGGCCTTAATGATATAAGTCTATCGATTTACTGCGAACATCAATTAGTAAAGAAAAAGTAGATTTTGAAAAACTAATCAACGAATAAATAAATTCACTCAAAAATTTCTTAGTGTATAATTTTTTTTCTCGTTGAAAGAAACAACAAAAACACAGATTTTTTTGTCGTGACGCACAGAGTAATAAATGTGTTCATTTTCCTTTAATTTACGAATTCAGAAGTTGTGTTTGTTGTAGATCTTGTTGTAGTGCTCAGAATTGCAAATTCTGTGCCCTCTAGATTTAGACGTATGATTCATTTCTTTTTTAAAACCGCAAAATGCAGAAATTGTATATGCTTTCTTAAACGCATACTTAATTATCAATTGCATCGATTCTGTACCATAATACTTACCATAACTGGTTTTGACTCAAGTGAAATCTGCGCATTTATGTTGGAGCCCCCGATGACTCCTTTGCAATAAAATGTTGTGTTTCATCAGCTTAAGAAGTCCTGGCGTCAGTTGTTGAACTAACCGCACTTGATTTTTCAGGATACTTGTGATTAATGTTCGCCTGGTTAGTGGGCAACAAATTTAACGAGCGGAATGCTACGACCAGGAGAGATCTGCACGTGTGCCCTGCAACTACAATTGTACTGCATTCGTACTTTGATATTTTTCACAGTCTTTTTACCCTCTGGGCATATTTGTTATTCGCATTATTTGTCTCTTTCTATTGAGATAACAACTTAATTGCGTTTACCGCCGTTGTTCCAGAGAGAGAGTGAGACAAAGGGAAAGCTGGCATATCCATCTGAGTTTGTCAGTGTGAGTGCCGTTCCTGTATGAATGACACGAAAACGAAAAAAGCACAAAGGGACAGACGATTATACAAGACACTCAGTCGCAAGAATACCAATAAGACAACGAGTGTGTACTTGACTGGACTGCATTCGAAGCAGTCTCACCGCCTACGCTTAAAGGAGTTGAAGATTAGAGTTGTGCCGATGTTGACCTAGTCATTTGAACTAGGCAAAACAATTTCTTAACTGGGGTCTTAAAAATGAACTAATGAACTCAGTTCGGTCTTGAAGTTTAAACTCGTAACTAGGTCTTGGTTAACCTGAATGTAGCCTTAGAGGCATAAGAAATGGCTGCCAGCATCTATGCCAATAGGAAAACAATTTTCTTTCAACAAACTGACCGAGCAACTGCAGGAGCAAGCGGCCCCGGATTTCTGCAGCCCTGATTTTACGCGCACGCAAAGTCAACAAATCAATCGAACCATTCCCACCCCGCGGTGGTCTCATGTATCAAACTGTGTGTATGCTGTATGTAAGTTTGCTGCAAATTAAAATAATGAACTATTGTTAAAATAATGAACTAAGGTTCAAAATGAACTATGGTTGAAATAAGAAAGATCGTTACAAAGTCGAGTAGCCCGACTTAATATACCCTGTACAACGGAAAACGAGAGCGTAAGTTAAAGTCGGCTGCAACCGACCGATAAACCGTTACTCGGAAAACATGTTTATAGTGCTCTTGCGTTCCATAGTGACCATCCGAAAAGTAAGTGCAACATTTTTTTAGGTGAGGAGGTAGGGGGCTTGGTTGCTTTTTTACTCATAACTTGTGAACCGTTTATCCGATCTTTAACATTTTCTTCGATAGAGATATAACGTTTTTACCAAATTGCCGGGGCGTGGCCAACATTTGAAAGAAACTTGATCTGCTGCAGATAAAGAGAAGCATTTGTCCATACATGATAAACCTCTATCATTTTGCCATCTCTAGATCGACGCGTTCATACGGACAGACGGACTTGCCTAAATCAACTCTCGGCTGTTGATGCCGATCAAGAATATATACTTTATAGGGTCGTAAATGTTCTCCTTCTCCCTGTTACATACATTTGCACAACTTCATGATAACCTTTTACCCATTTTTAATGGATACAGGGTACAAAAAATGAACTAGGTCGGTAAAATGAACTAAAATTTAATTGCGTCTCTGCTACTGACTCAAATTTTTTATACTCTTCAAAAAATGGGAAACACAAATTATATTCCAAATATTATACAAATCGCATTTGAAGCAAAAACGAACCATTTCCATCCTGTCCATCGTTCTCAGAGATGGTAAGAAATATAGGTTTGACATAAAAGGAGGGCTTTTTGTGTTTTTTTCGTTTTTCAGTGAATATAAATATTGTGGTACCTTACGCGTGATTCGCAACATGTGGCAACGCTAAAAATACTTAGTAAAATTTGCCATTTCACAATGAAGGGGCTAACAAACGAACAGAGCTTGCAAATACAGAATTTTAAACCCAAAACTCGTCTAAGTGAGAGATTACTTTTTTGGAAAAGGGTCTTCGGCGAAAAAGCTGATTTTTGGCTCAACAAATCGAATTGCCGAATTTGGTCTGAAGAGCAACCAGAGGCATGACATGTGATTTTGGACCAGTACTTTGGCCGGCAAAATTATACGATTTGACCACACTAGACAACATTTGTGAGGCTACTGAAGTCTCTAGTGTGGTAAAATTAAAGAAAATAATTTAATGTGGCACCGGTCACGAGAAGAGAAGGGCAAGCAGACAACTAACACATTTTGGACGGTTTCTTAGTCTGTTTCTTCCAATACACTTTTACTTATAATTAATATAAATTAAATTAACCGAATACTCAAGTTCATACCTCAAGTAAAACGAAATTTAATTAGTGGGTTCAATTGGCTGGAAGTTCCAAAAAGAAGGGTAGTGTACAGGGTTGCCCATATTCGACGGACCCATCTGGCAACGCCATAACTTTTGACAGAGATGTCAGATCGCTTAATGACATACCGCGTTTGAAGCGTCAGTCCAAGCAGATTTTTACCATGGAACAATACACGCCACGCGAGCGCTCTGAAATAGTTGAAATTTACATTCAACAGAACAAGTCAATTGTGAAAAACCCAACGTGCTTTTAAAAAATTAAAAATGTGACCGAAATGTGTGAAATGGGACCGTAAATAAGCAAAATTGCCGTATTTACGCCACTGAAAATCCTCAGGAGATTCAAGAAGTGCCTCTTCATGACGAAAAAGTCACAGTTTGGTGCGGCGTTAGTGCGAAAACGGTCATTGGGCCGTTTTTCTTCCAAATGAAAATGGCCATGCTGTTACCATCAACCAAGAGCGTTATCGCGACATGATGACCAAATTTGTGATGCCAATTATTCGTCGAAAGCGTATGAGGCAGTTCTGGTTTCAACAAGACGGCGCTCCACCGCACACAAGTCGCATAACAATCGATTTTCTGAAGAAATTGTTTCCGGGCCGTTTGATGTCGAAAAGTGGTGATTTGGACTGGCCACCGCGTTCGCCCGATTTGACGCCGCCTGACTTCTTCTTGTGGGGATATTTGAAGTCAAAGGTTTACGTTAACAAGCCAAGGACCGTAGAAGAGCTCAAGGGACAACATTCGTGAAGAAATAGCCGCTATTCCGGCCGAAATGTTGGCGAAATCGATGGAAAATGCTGCAAAAAGGGCACAATACGCCATCAACGCCAGAGGCGGCCATTTCGAGTTAACACTTGGAACAAATTAAATGATTAAGATTGCCAACCTCCAAATTTTTATTTTTTTCTTTTGATTAAAAAAAAAAAAACATGGGTCCGTCGAATATGGGCAACCCTGTACAACTGTAAGCAACTTATGCTTGTACATCAAAGCTTGTTGCCTCTACAGTACTGTTTCATCAACCTCCCGGTAGAATCTTTAGTAGGCTTTTCTCTCCTTACAATCATTGCTTTTATCCAGAGGCCGGCAAAACACACATGCTCTTTTTGATGTCACGTGTGTGTGTTTAGGCACGCGAGAGCGCTCTCATTTAGCATTTGTTTGTTATTGCAAAAGAGCGCAATAAAAGCTGGTATACTGTCGGTGTGTTCGCTGCGCGGAACGGGTTGTATACTTTAAAAGCAATAGAAAGCCCAAATAATCTAATTTTCTTAAATCATGAGAGGAGAGAACAGTTTTATTTGTTCTAAATCATGTTCAGACATGTGTTGGTGTTGATGGCTCTGGACTAGGGTTGTCGAAACTATTATCGATATCTCGAAATATCGATATTTTTCCCCAAACACTGCATAATATCATTATCGAATATTTTTCGCAGGCGATAAATCGGATATCGAATCTTTTTGGGCCTTCGATCACCCTGTTGCGAATAACTGTTTCTTGTGATGTGGTCATAGAGCAAAATATTTAAAAGTTATTTTAATTAAAGTTGTTGCACAGAAAACGCAGTGCAATAAAATACAAGGACCAGTGAAAACTCAACAAATATAAGCGAAAATATTACCTAAACCAACAAATTGCCATGTGTTATAATTTTGATACACTTGCAGACATGACAACAATCGAACTTTTTGGTTTTTTTACCACTACTTGAAAAAGGAGATGCAAGTCAAGAAACGCTGTATGAGCCTCCTTTGTGGTGTGTTGTGTTCCTGCTTTTTGATCTTTTTTTGTTAATTTAACATTAAATCTTTTTGCGCAGTCAGATTGTAGTTCCCCCTTATTGTGCGTCAAATGAAGCCTTAATTACCTGTTCATGTTAGATCCGATTTTTTGAAAATATCGAAAATATCGATGGGGATTGTGACACCAAAATATTTGTAATTCACCCTCTTTGTGGTAAAGTTAGAAAAGAACAAAAGAAAGACTTAATAATGACGAAATTCAATATTTAAAACGATTAATTAAGGCAAATCACAAACTGTACGAGTCTTTAGTGTGCGAAAGGTTCGGACGATAGAAATGTATAAAGTTTGGTTTAAAAGTCTTAAGGGTTTATATCAGGGGTGTCTAGTCTAGGCCATAGAAATAGCCGCTGTATAGCCCTCATATGTTTTCTTTCTTCTCTTTCTCTCCGAGCAAAGGTTTTGTTGTTGGTGGCGAATAATTTCGTGTATGTCAGCTCGCTCAAAGCGTGCTTTGAAACTGCCCAGTAATTTTGAATGCAAAAATGCGAAAACAGCGATTGCGTTGTTTCTTAAAACTTTTGTTAGTTTCGTATACAAAACAAGACAAAGAAGAAAATAAATATAAAAATGGTCCAAAATTAGCCTCCGTGCAGTTATCGAAACAATGCTCGACTTTGAGTTCATCGACTGCAGAACAAAGTTCATTAACCCGACCTCAGGGCTTAATTGACCACCCACTTAATGCACCTGGATTACTACCTCGATTTTTGGAACTTCTGCGGCTCAGTTTTTTATTCTGACAGTTTTCTAAAAAAAATCTTCACTAGAAGCTAACCTCAAGAAACCACACCTGGGCAACTAAAGGCCAATTCTTCAGAAATATGGTTAAGGGGCAATTAGGACATACCTAAAACTGAGACTAGGCTCTACTGATTCTGTTTGGATTTGATAAAGCGAACGGAAATTAAGCAAAAAAAACTCAAAAAAATACAAATGTTTTTTTCCACGATTTCAAAGGGGGACATATCAGAGAAATAGCCCTTCGGGGGAGAATTGTCAGCCAAATCTAAGGTCTAAGCTAGCAAATACTAACCTGCGCACAGGTGGAAAACCGCGTCCACCACGACCACCGCCCATCATGGGCGGTGCAAATCCATAGGGCATAGCCGAGAAGGGTGGATACATGGGTGGGCGATAACTGAAATGAGAAATTAATTTATTACCAAGTTCTCCAACTTCGGGTGGCGGTCTACTCACCCTCCGGGAGCGCGGCCTGTTTCTGTTTCACGTTTCGAACTGCCTGGATGCTCGGGCAATTGCGGTCGCTTGGGATCACGCAAATAGTTGTTAAAGTACTGCACTTCCTTGCGCACTTCATCCACCTTCTCCTCGTGCTTGTTGAAAATGTGTTTCCGTATAAACTCGGGTCCCTTGAACTTTTTGCCCGAAAGGGGACAAAGCCACTTATCTTTGGCCAGCTCTTGGGTATTGGCCTGTACGAATTTTTCCACCTCCGTTTCGGCATCTTTGCAGCCCAAATCTTTGATTTCCTCGTCGTTCAATAGAACCGTTTTGGTCAGAAACTGTTGCAACTTGCCCTCATAGGCCTTGATATACTCCTGCACATCGTTGTTGGTCACGCGAAGAGGCGAGGGACCGCGGGCATGTATAATGCCACAACGATTGGGCATCTCATCCTCGTAGGGATACTCGCAGTGATTGTAGTAGTCCACCGAGTGTACAATGCGCAGGTACAGCACCAGGCGATCGAGCACGGCCAGCAGTTGCTCATCCCGTTCAATGGGTTCACCCTCGCCATCTTTTTGATCGCCAGCCAGACCCAGAAGTTCCTCCTCCTCGGCGGAGGCCTCTTCGATGAGGTAGTCGGTGATGTTCTGCAGCACCGGATTCTTGGTGTTGAAGCCGTAGGTCGCTGCACTGCCGTTCGATTCGCCGCTGGCAGTGGCCGGCGCGTTGTCATCCGTCCACAGACGGAAGCGCTCGTCCAGATTCATGGCAATTTTGGCGCACAGCTTGATGTCCGAGCGAACGACCTGCTTGTGGGCGGTAATGCCATTGGCCGGGCGCACGCGTCGACTCAGATCCCGATTGACTATGGCTCCCATTTCGCAGTCTCTTAGACGCTGATTGTTTAGAGTCCAGCAGATCTCTTTGATATTGACCTCCCGGCTGAACGTAATCCAGCCGCGACGATACCAGCGACGTTCTACCAGGGGATCGGCTATGGCCACTCGCAGATAGCCACTGAAGCGGGTGCAAACAGCTTCAATCTCGGCCTTGGTGATGGAAGGAGCCAGATTACGCAGAAAAATAGAGGAAGTGCGATGCAAAGCCCGTGGATGGGGACCATCTTTCACCTTGTCCAGATCAATGGTTTCCGTGACAGTTATTGTGTCGACGGCAGGAGCCGCCTCTGTCTGGGTGGACGGTTGTCCATTCTCTGCCTCTTTTACAGTGTCGGTTTCCATTTTAGTGACCTCATCTTCCTCGGGCTTTTTTTGCTCCGCTTCTTTCTCTGGCTCTGCGGACGCTTCCTTGTCCCCACTTTCAGTTTTCTGACACTCGGGCAACTCCTCTGACACCTCCTTCTCCAACTGGACCTTGGCTGCAGCTGCCTCTTCTTTATCCTTCTCCTGTTCTTTTTTTGTTCGATTCTCAAACCGTCTTCCACATCATATTTATCTTTGAGCTTCTGTTCATCCTGCTCCTCCTCTTCCTCCTCCGAGCTGGAACTGGATTCGGAATCCGAAGAGGAACTCTCATCATCGCTGCTATTCCTCTTACGTTTCTTGGTTTTCTTTTTCTTCTTTTCCTGTTTTTTATTGCTCTCCTCGCTGGGCTCTGGCTTAGCTTCGGGCTCAGCTACTGCCTGCTGCTCCTTATCTGGTTCCTTTTCGGCGGGCTCCTCATCCCAATTCTCCTCATCGGATTGGACCGGCTTAAGGTCATTCTTTTGTGGTGACACAACCACGGGCAAGTCCTCTTCTTCGTTAACCTTTTTGGGACTCTTCTTGGGCTCTTCACGCAACTTGAAGATTTCCACAGGTTCAGGCTTGCGCTCATAAACAAGGGTGGTCTCTTTGGGCTTCTCATCGAGAATCTTAAGGTCTTCTTCGGTGCCGCCCTCTAGCTTAATGACACAAGTGTCCAGGACACGAACCAAAGCCTCCGACTGCGAGGAATCCACCTTGACGCTGCCTATGGTGCCATTCTCCAGCAGTTCCACAAACACATCGGTGCGGTGCTGCAGATTAAAGGGTGGAAAGCTAAATTTAGATCAGTTTTTTGGTATTTCTATGGACTTTATACCTTTAGGAATCCACGCTGCTCTTCGCTGCGCCGCACACTGTCCTCGGGATGGTATTTGTTCTTGAACCTGCAAAAAGAAAAGGCAAACAATTAGCCAATTGCCTTTCATGGGAAGTTTCGTTTCATTCTGCTTGTGTCCATTGAGTTGGGTGGGATTTTGGATTGTACGTCGGCCTTATCCTCTTCCGGCTAATTGGCTTTGAAGTTGCTTAGTTAATTAATTGATTTACTTTCTTTTTCTTTTTTATGATTACCCAAAGTCTTACCTTGGCCCGCGCTCTCGTTTTTTTAAATGGGAATGTGTTTTTTTTGCTTTGGTTTATGGTTAAGTCTTTCAGATCGAATTTAAAGATATCGCGGTTTGCAAAAGATATAGAACATACACCCACGGCATTGCTCGCCGGGCTAATTTAAAATTTAAATTCTTTTTGTCAGCTGATGCATAGGAGGAGAGGAGGCTCACACAAAACCCAATAAAAGCTGCAGAGAAAAACCTAATAACAATACAGAGAATTATGATTTTTGGCTGGAGCGGCGCAGACGCGACACAGGGAGGGAGTTCAACGAACGGCTGGTTGGAGGCTACTAACCATTCCTCATCCTTGTGGGCCACAAAGAATTCGTTCAGCTGCTGACGCTTGAAGTCCGATTTGTATTCCGTGTATTTGCGCATTACTTCGGAATCGGAGATGTTCTCATCTTGAGTGTCCAGGAATTGCTTTAGAGTCAACATGGCCGGCTGGGTTTGAGTGTCGCCAGCAGCAGAGCTGGCCGATTCCCGGGCAGGAGGCATGTGAGCGCCATGTGAGTAGGCTGAGTGCATAGATTGATAATGTTCGTTCCAGGCCTGCATTAGGTAGGGATCATAGCCTAAGGGTCAAAGAAGTGAGTGAGCGAGTAGGGATAATCTAGGTCTTGTCTAAGTACCACCAAATCTGGGATTAGGGCGCATATCTCCATCCGACCAGTCGGGACGCATGCGTTTGGCAGGTGGCATGTCCCTACTGGGTGAGCCATAGCGTGCTCGAGCTCCTCCACCGCCGCCAGGACCTCGGTAATCACTGTAATCCGGACGATGACGTGCACCTCCAGCTCCACCACCACCTCCACCACTGGCGGAGGAGCCTCGGAAGGGATTCCTAGAGATAATATATATTATAACTGCCAGTTGCTACGCATTTACACCTTACCATTCATCTCTGGCTCCACTGGAACTGCCCAGGGGTCGTCGCTCCTCGCGACGTTCGGTGCGATAGCTATCACTGCGCTCGCCACGGAACTTGTCCCTTCTTTTCCGATCATATTCATCATCCGAATCGGCCATTCTGTGTAATAAATTTAAATGTTTCTCATTAAATTTTCAGAGAAAGTTTTTTAATTCAACATAACCTCAAAAAATGAAATTATTTATAACTTTTAACATTTACAGTTATCTCGGCCATGGCCCACTTTTAACTTTAGTGACGCTTTAACACTTTTATTCATTGAATTTGTTTAAGTTAAGTTGTTTTATTTATGCTTTTCAGCCACAACACACCAGCCGCCATCTTGCCGGAAAATTGCGCTTACGTGTGGCGGTGGTTTAGATGCTGAATTTATGGCTTTTCCCATAAAAAAAAACAAACAAGAAATACTTGCACCTGAGCATGTGTGTCTTGATGGGTTTTTCTTAAATAATTTACCTTTAATCTTATTAAATTAAACTAATTACACAAGACAGAGCAAGGCGTCTGACAACTTGTTTTAGGGTTGTCGAAAGAGAATTTTCACAGTCAGTGTGGCCAAATATTGATGCTGAAAAAACGGCAAACTAAAGTACCACTAGTTTTACAAGCCAGGGCTGGACCACCTTAACGATTGTTTTGGTTGTTAGTGGTGGCAGAGTGAAGTCAAAATTATATACATATGTTTTGGGGTAAAAGCACCTGAAACCATGTTTGAGTCTATTCTGCTCTTTCATAATCCCATAATTTGAAACAAAACAGTCCATTTGAAAAATTTGTAGGAAATTATGATGAAAATTTGGGTACATCGGAAAATTTGGCAAAATTCTCTGCCATATTTAATCAAATTATTAGTGAATGGAACCTTAAGACCTTCAAAATCTGCAAACATGTCTATTTAGTAAAATTTTTACCAAAATTTCAAATTATTTGCCTGTGTGAACTAAGCTATAATCACATTAAAGTACTAAGTCTGGGGACAACAAAGTTTTCTCCAATTATATTTTTAAATACTCATATCATGCTCATTCACTATTTTAGGAATTATATGTTTCATAAGGTATCAGCTTTCTCACAGTCTGTAAATTTAAAATTATTCTAGTAAATTGAGCTTATGTAATTTAGTTCAATTGTTTAAAACTAAATAACATAAAAAAACATATATTTTACAGTTACTTGTGATTAACAGCTCATCTCTAATTTCTCGTGCATCTCTAATACATTGCCTCATCTCTAGCCTAAGTACAACTGTCTCTTTCCCGCTTATTTAGCGGCTGCACGTGTTGCATTTGTTTTTGTTGAATTGTTGGAAAATTTAGTTTTCAAATCAAAATGAAGTGGACCACTGCAAATGTCAAACATGCCAATTATTCGGCCAAACATGATATATATGTGGGCACGCACACAGGCTCCTTTAAACGTAAGTACCAAGAGCCCTTGTTCTCATCCGTAAATATAAATCATTTCCTTTCAGATTTGTTGCCTTTTAATGAAAAGAATCCCCATGCCCAGACCAATCTCAGTGAGTTGAGCACCTTGGATAAGGAGTCACGCATCACATCCTTGTCTTTTGGCAATCAACAACAGAATGAGATTTTGCTGGGTCGTGGCAAAAACACCGCAGAGATTTACCCTCTGGCAGCTGGTTCAACCGCTGTCCAAGTCGACTTCAAATTTGCACCCATAGTCGGTCTGGCACGCTACAATGATAAACTTATTGCCGGCACAGGCAATGGTCAAATACAGAGCCTGGACCTAAGTGCAGGCGAGGATTCGGAGGAACTTTGCCTTTCGGCTGGAGACCAAATGGATCATCTGCGTCAATGTCCACAGGCTAGCCATCTGGTGGCTACTGGCGGCAAAGGCAGACAGAATAATCTAAAAATCTTTGACCTCTCGGCGGAGGGCAAGCAAATCTTTAGCTCCAAAAACCTACCCAATGATTATCTGCAGCTGGAGGTGCCGGTCTGGGATAGTGATTTGGGTTTCATGGATGGACAGCCTAGTGTGCTGGCCACCTGCTCGCGTTATGGTTATGTACGGCTCTATGATACCCGCAAGCAGCGTCGTCCCGTGACTTGTTTTGCCAGCGAAGAGCATGGCATGAGCTTTGCCACGCTGGTGGCGCAGGGTAATTATATTTACACTGGTACCACTATGGGCGCTCTAAAGGCTTACGATACGCGACGCATGAAGACGCATGTGCATACCTATAAGGGATTCACGGGTGGTATAAGCGATATACATTTGGATGCGAGTGGCAGATATTTAAGTTCAGCCAGCTTGGATCGATATGTGCGCGTACATGATACGCAATCAACTGTGCTGCTCTATCAATGCTATGTCAAGTCCAAGGCTACCAAAGTTCTTATACGTCCAGCGGAGGAGACTGAACAAGAGCGGAAAAACGAAGATTTAGAGCAGGAAGAGGAGGCTGAGGAACAAGAGAAGGAAACTGCAATTGTGGATGATGAGTACGAGGATATGTTTGACCAAATGGCCACAGTTCGGTGAGTGTTTAAATCTTGCAGCTCTAATCCATGGTTAATCTTGTTTTTTTCTTCAAAAGTGACAGCGACGATGAAGCTGGTGAAGAAGCAACATTACCCCAACCCACAAAAGCAGTCCAGCAAAAACGCAAGGCACCCAAACAGACGCTTAAAACTAAAAAGAAAAAACTTTAAAGTTTATTTAAATAATTAAACTGTTAAAATATTTAGATTAGTAATAAAAGTTTTATATTAAAGCAGTCGGCATCTATTTCCAAGCTGGCTTCGCCTTAAGGATCTTCTCCACTTGATAGTTCTTATACAATCTATAAATGCAGTAATAGAAAAACTCCACCACAGATATCAGGCTCAGGCCCAGACACAGATTGAAAATGCCACCCAAATCAGCTGCAAAATATATAATTAAATCATTGCCCCATCAACTAACTAACTAACTTACACAGCAGACTTATCCAGGACATGACTGTGACTTTGCGTATCACAGGGACCACTTGCTTGGCCAAATACACCCGCAGCACAAAACTGTCATTGGTGAGCAGCTGGGCAGCACTGTAAATAAAGGACAATCCATTTGCACCCTCAAAATAAATGCCCCAATTACCTACAAAAATGGCTCTACAGAAAGGGGGGGCTGTTGGATGGGTTTTTAAGGGAAAAGGGTGGGGGGGGGGAAAAAAAAAAATTTTGGGGTATTTGGTCCCCCCCCCCCCCTCTTTTTTTTTTTTGTGGGGAGGAGAGATATTTTTTTAATGGTATTTTGTACAAATCAAATATATTTTAAACACTAACCGGCGGCGGGGGGGGGACCCTCCCGTTGAACCGGAAAAGGTTAAATATAAATAAAAATTTTTTTTGATTGGGCGGATGGCAGACGGCGGCATTATGAAAAATGCAGCAGACAAGCAACACTCGGAACGTGACATAGCTATGTGGAACAAAATGAGGTAACCAAGTGTCAAGCGCCTTGACAGCTACTCAGGAGTACACATAAACCATGCCTGAAGGGCATTAAATGACGATAAATTAATTTTCTATCCAGGGTACGTAAGGTTTCCAAATGGAAAAAAGAGTTGGGGTTAAAAGATTTGGGGGGGGTTACGGTAAAAGTTTCGATTTTGGTCCTATTTACTAAATATGGGACATTCCATATCAACTCGGCCACCCCATTTTTTTTTATTTCCAAAAAATTATTAATGGCATTTATTTTGAAGTACTATACATATATGAAAATACCCCAAAAAGTTTTTCCCCTACCGTCAATAGTTCTTAAGATAAACCGGAAACACATAAAATTTAAAAAAAATCATAACTTTTGAACGGTGTATCGGTTTAATCGAGCCAAAGACTGGTTTAGTTTTTTCTCCTGAACTTTTCGATAAAAATGTGAGACTGCAACCAAAGCCATCGGAAGTATTTTTTTTCCTTAAAAAAATCAGTATTTTGTATTTTTCTCCGCGAGGGCCAATCTGTATTTGATCCGAATATTTTTTCTCAGAAAGAGCATATTTTTATGTACATTTCACAATTTATTTCAAGATGGAAGACAGCCTGAGAGCGCGGAAATAATTTTTTTTGTAGATTAAATTTTTTTCGGTTTGACTGTTTTTTCAAATATTATGTCCTAAAAAATTAACAATTAATCAAATTTCTGTTAAATTTTGTTCACCGAGCTATAAAACTTTTATTACCCATGTAAATAATCCAAATTCTGACCAAAGAAAACAAACAAAAGAAGAAAAATTCAAAAGTTCAACTTTGGCTGATGAATGAATTCGTCGATCTACTTTGTGAACGATTGAAAGAATTGAAGACTCATCATTTTATGGCTAAAGAACAGTCTGCTTTTGTGAAACAGAGGAAGGAAAATTTGGCTGAAGGCGAGTTGCTGGTTCACTGTGATTTCTCTGAAAATTACGCGTTTGTGGCTCAAGTTGCTGCTCAATCGTTCCACTACAATAACGATCAGTGCACAGTCCATCCAGTGGTCTATTATTATCGTGAGCAAAATGAGATCCTGCATAAGAGTTTGGTCGTTCTGTCCGATAGTCTTGTTCATGATACGGCTGCTTTTCATTTAGTACAGAAGACTATAGTGGAACACGTGAAAAAGATATGCAATGGCGTTAAAAAATCATCTATGTCACAGACGGGGCGGCACAACATTATAAAAATCGTTTCCTAATGGCGAATCTTTTAAATCACGAACGTGATTTCGGCTTGAAAGCTGAGGCACATTATTTTGCAACTGCCCACGGTAAAGGAGCTTGTGATGGAGTGGGCGCCATTTTTAAAAAAGAAGCCAGACGTAGAAGCCTCCAAATCACCCATGGTGAACCTATCCTTACTCCAGATGCTTTGTTTCGATGGTCAAAAAATCATTTTCAAGGGATTGATGTATTTTTCTATACGAAAGAGGAGCACGAGACTGAGAAAGCAGAGTTGAAGACTAGATTTGACAGTGCTAAGCCCATTCCAGGCATCCAGAAGCAGCATTGTTTTATTGCCGGATTGGATAATCGATTGTTAATCAAGCGTTATTCTGCAGCAATTGATGTCGCAGTTTTTCCCAAGGAAAAGCAGCGGACGCAACAAAAGCCTCTTTCTGGACACTGATAAACTTTTGAACTTTGACTAACCAATTTTAATAGAAAAACATTGAATTTTTCTTCTTTTGTTTGTTTGTTTGTTTTCTTTGGTCAGAATTTGGATTATTTACATGGGTAATAAAAGTTTTATAGCTCGGTGAACAAAATTTAACAGAAATTTGATTAATTGTTAATTTTTTAGGACATAATATTTGAAAAAACAGTCAAACCGAAAAAAAATTTAATCTACAAAAAAAATTATTTCCGCGCTCTCAGGCTGTCTTCCATCTTGAAATAAATTGTGAAATGTACATAAAAATATGCTCTTTCTGAGAAAAAATATTCGGATCAAATACAGATTGGCCCTCGCGGAGAAAAATACAAAATACAGATTTTTTTTAAGGAAAAAAATACTTCCGATGGCTTTGGTTGCAGTCTCACATTTTTATCGAAAAGTTCACGAGAAAATAACAAAAAACCGTCTTTGGTTCGATTAAATCCGATACACCGTTCAAAAGTTATGATTTTTTTTTAAATTTTATGTGTTTCCGGTTTATCTTAAGAACTATTGACGGTAGGGGAAAAACTTTTTGGGGTATTTTCATATATGTATAGTACTTCAAAATAATAGCCATTAATAATTTTTTGGAAATAAAAAAAAATGGGGTGGCCGAGTTGATATGGAATGTCCCATATATCTCTCGAAGTTCTGTGGCACCCCCGATTGTGTCTGATGCCGAGCCTAGCGGAGGGACTTCCTATGAGTCAGTGCCTACACAGAGGGAAAAACCTACTCAGAAAATGAGTTCCCTTCAACTTAAAACAAGAACAAGATGGTGTCAAAATTCTTGAGAGCAAATGTTCCAAATGTTCTTGGAATGAGTAAAGTTGTTCTCAATCGGATTATATTTGCTTTAAACAACAACAAACCCGGTTTTCAACAGAGAGATATGCAAGAGAGAGAGAGAGAGCGAGTGAGAGCGATCCCTTTGATCTATGACAACGTCTCAAATATTTAATAAGATTTTTTTTAGATTAGCCTTTTGAAAGCGAAAAGATAATCCACTTAAGAAAAATAAATATGTAAGTAAGTAATGTTAATGGAGTAAGCTTATGTGTGGGCTATGGAGTGCTAAAGATTATTATGTTTGAAATTAGCAAAGTAATCTTAAATAAAAATTGGGTTATGTGAGATAAAAATATGTTATGTAATTAGAAATTAGTTCACCTCCAGCAAATGTCTTGTTTAACTATTTCTGCATCATTTTCAAACGCAAATATAAGCTTAATAAAATCCTAAAAAAATCATGTGCATTTGTACTAAATTTTACGTTAAAATAAATATTAATTACAAAATTATGCTTTTTTTTAAACAAATTGCTTCTTGTAATATTTCATGATGATTGCTGCATTAAAATCTCTAAAGCATGACCAGAAAATGATAGTGTATAAACATGAGGCGATTCATAAATATATATAGGAAAATGCAAGATGATTTTTGATAGGCATGTAGACCAAGAAATAGTTGATGAGAAAGCTTATGTACCAAAGAAAATAAAAACAAATAGTATATCCAAAAAAATACAGACCGATTTCGATTGATTTTTGTCAAATAAAACAACAGGGTTTTTGTTTTTTGATTTTTGAAAATTGTACAGCATAATTTTTATTCATTTTGTTCATTACAGAGTTTTGGGAGGGGGAGAAAACCAAAGTTCGTTACACGTTTATAAACTCCACTTTCTGGGCATATAAATTATTACTTAGTGCATTTACTATAAACTAAAAGTGTGTGTTTTTTATTATTATTTTCATTAGGTTTGTAAATATTTGTAAGTAGCTTTTGAATTTGAATACTTTGAATTTCGTGTGTAGAGCTTACAACTTATGACTATTTAAGTATAAGAGAGTTTGATTTTTATGATTTTAAAAATTTTGATAGTTTTTTTTTTCAAATATTGATTTAGTTTGTTATGACCGAGTATTTGCGCTGCGTGTATTGGCTCTGCCTTTGATAGTGTTGCACATTATGCGTGGGCAGTATAATGTTGCCTAATAACAAATGAGAATAAATAAATCATTAAATTAGGTATTTTCGCTAATGTAGTCCACCCCCGTTGGAAGAAGTCTCTTTGTATTTTTACCGCAATCAATTAGCGAAACTTGACTTATGAGACACGACATTCCCGCACGCCTTCCGAATCTCAGTAAGCTCTAATTAGAGCTGCCTTGTTTAACACATTCGTTGGAATCAACACACACACATACAAAAAACTTAAAAATTACTGCCCTGCCACTCTATAATTTTCGAGAGTTGTTGTTTTTCAATCAAAAAGGGTTCAGTGAGTCTGAGCATTAATAAATCAAATAGTCGTGTGAATTGTGTGCGCTACAGGTCAGCTGGAGGGGCATTTGGGAACTTCATTGTTCTTAGCTAATGATTTCTGAATCAAAACTTCATTGGAAATTTCACATACTTTCTTGCTCTTTCTAAAATAAATCCGTACAATTTAACTACTAGAAAGGAAAACGTGCCCCCTAAACTCCACTTGAGAACTAATCAAAAACTCAAATAAACCTCCTACAAATAGAAAATCAAGGGCCTCCATTCAGTCAACAACTTAAACCAACTTACCTGAGGGGCATGGTGTGTCCAGGCAAGGATTACGTAGCGAACATGTGCGTCCATCACCTTCATAGCCAACTGGACAGGAGTCACACTGTGCACCGTTTACAGTATCGTGACACTGAACGCCTCTGCGAATGAAAAGTAAAAGAAGATGGGTTCGTTTTGTTTATTATTATTAATACTGACAGGCCAGGAACAAACAACAACAAAAGGCGAAATTTATTAATGATGTTTAGCTGTTGAATGGCTCGCACACAAAACAGACAAAAAAGGTTACACATAGTGGCCAAGCCGACAAAAGCCATAGTTCGACAGGGGAGACATGTGCCAGTTGTTTGTCGGGTTTTTTTTAAGTTCACTTTTTCATCTTGAATATCCCCATACAGCACACTACATACTGCATACAGGAAGACCCACAGCTCCAAAGAAAACAAATTACAATTACAAGAAAATCTTATTAAAAGTCAAAAGAAGGCACTCTCAGTCTCATGTGTAGGTTGTGTAGGATGATGGCCCATGGCCAAAAACCAAAAAAAAAAAAACAACATCTGCATTGCATGTAAATTTCTCTGTTCCTTTTATTTATGCCTTAACCGTGTGGGATTGCTTATGGGCCTTTTGCAAAATATTTACATATCATGACATGGTCATTAGTTCGCATTCGGGGTTACAGTTAGCTTTGCACATCCATAAGTAACCCACTTTTCAGGACACAACTCATGGCAGTTCAATTTTCTAAGAAGATCTCATCAAACTACTGTGCCCAATTGACCCAGAAGTCATATATTTAAGTAATTTATGTTAAGTTGCCGGAAGACACAGAACTGAGTTAGAGCTAAAGTCAGAGACCAAACAGAATTTGGCTTCCCAGCTTAAATGTGGTCAGAAGTAAACAATAATTTGGATGATGTATGATGGTTTTAGAGTAAGCCAAAGTATGAGTACTCTTGCTTTATTTTGCAAGTAATTTTTCTTTTAATTTTTTTGAATTTGTAATTCTTTATCGGGGGTGCCACAGAAATCTCTAGAGATTTTGCCAAACGGTTGGTTAGTAAATCTCTCGAAAAAATCGTCGGTGCCACAGAACTTCTAGAGATTTCATTTTCTCATTAGAAAATCTAGTTAGAACACCAGTTGATCCAGTTGAAGTTCCATCTCTAAAAACAGGGCTGAATCTCTCCAGAAAAATTTACCTTTTTTTTAGTTATGGGTTTGTTTGATGTTTGAATGAAAGTTTTGGATTGTGTAATATGTTTTAAAATGCATTTTTAAATTATTTTGAGAATTTAAGTCATATTCTTCATAAATAAGTAAAAAAAATTTAAAATTTGTTGGCGCCAAACATGAGGTATAACTTGCAGCCCTTAATCCGCTGCCTGTCAAGTAGATGGCGCCACCACCGCAAGTTTGTTTTCTGTGGCACCCCCGTATATGGGTTTTTAGCGACCTGATTTTCGTCAAAGTTTTGCTGGCTCAAAGTCAATGATGAGGTATAATTCAATATAATCAACACAAATAAACAGAGATTGATTACAAGACTTTGGAGACTTTGGGCCGTACAACGTTCGCTGTTTCGAAGATAACCATGTCTTCTCGTCAGCGGACTATTTTTTTGCAGGTTCACGATTCAAACAACCACACAGATATTTGACAGAGAACTTGATAAATTCTTTTATAAACAATTGAAAACTATCGGAAGTTTTATCCTGAAATTTAAATTTTTTAAAGTCGACAAAAAAGTCTGTCAAAAAAATAACGAACACGCTATTAAATAAAGACGAAGTTTAACAAAGAAAAATTAACAAAATTACAAAAAAAACTTATAACGACTCCGACCCGATGGGGGAATTTTATTTGCAATTTTATTTTATTTTTTTAATTTAGTTTTTATTTTATTTATTCCAAACATCTTCTAAACTGAAAATTAATCGGTTCCGGACCAGTTTACAAACTTAGAACACTTAAATTTAAAGCTTTTAGAAAATGGATTTTCTAGCTCATTTGCTGAAGCTGAGATGTTCTTTCTGCCAATAGCACGACAAATTCAATATTCTTCACTTACTATAGAGTATACAAGCCCTCCAATAACAGTAGGCGTTCAAAACTAAGCCTGAGTTGCAAAAAAAAAAATATAGTATTTTTTTTTCTGATTTAACTTGTGCGTGGAGCGGGTATGCATGTATATGGAGTCGCTGTCAGTTCAACAGATTCGTCAGCTTCAGGCCTTTTTTCCATGGTGGGCAACAACACTTGTCAAAAAACTGTGCGTCAACATTTTTGTAGAAGCATTTTGGGGATCGGCTGTCCCCGCTCGGCCACCTCTTCAATCTGGCAACGCGCAATTAGCAAAAAGTGTTAAGTACTTAAGTGGCTGGGGTAGGCGAGGGGTCCAAGTCAAGGCGGCGCTGTGGCCTGTCCAGCTACATCTACATACAAGCCAGGTCCAGGCTGATGCTGCGTAGGCTTATGTTCCCAGAGCAGCATCACTTTGCGCTTTTCTGCTTTGTTTCAGTTCATTCGACCATATTGTCTGCGGCATCGTTTGAGTGCTGGGAAAATAGCCAGTCAAGCGCAACGAGGAACGCATTAGCATTTCTGCCACTGACCCCGCCCCCGCCCCCGCCTCTAAGACTCCAAAACTCCAGCCACCAGTTAGTTAGCATGACGAAACCACTTGCCAGGCCGTGTGCTCTGGTCTGGGTCCTTCCTTTTTATTAACCACGCATTCATAATTCATAATTCCAATTTGCTGGCTGTTCCTTGTTTTTTTTTCTCTTGCCTGTCTTGTGCTCAAGTCCAGTTCAAACACCACCCAAAAGACTTAGACAGAAAGTACCTAAAGCAAAAGCAGCAGCATCAGTAGGGACCGGCAGGCAGATTGGCGGGAGACTGAGAGAGTAATGTGTGAACATGGTTCTGAAGCATGCAAAGGCTTTTAGACCATTTGTTTTGGTCCGCAGTCACTGCTCAATGTGAGCTACAAGTGTGTGCGCGTGTGGAGCAGAAACGAAATGAAAATTGCCCTTAAAAATTTCATTAATAATTTTATTTTCAAAACTTACTTATATGTATTTAATAAATTTCATAATTTAAAATATTTTTTTTAAAAGGTCTAAAGCTATATACCTTATATGATATGGCTGAAAAATAACTCAGTTCTTTGTGAGTTGGCTGTCCAAATAGTCATATGAACAACTCTGATTGGCTACTTCTCATATATTCGGAACATTTTTTGAGCTTGTATGTAATTAGAGCTTAAATAGATTTTTCTTTGTTTCTATTTGAAACCAATTTATGTTCGGACAATTCGCGCAGGAGTAAGCGCATCTTCCCAAATGCGTATGACAGAGAGAGAGAGAGAGACAAAAACCGACGATACATACAAATCGGCAACAACTAAACGAACAGCATTTTGTAGATAAAGCGATAAAACAAGGGATATAACACACAAAAATATCATGATAAATCCCCGTCAAAGTATGCAAACTTGATTTCTTAAAGATGAAATGGATAAGGCTACCTTCAAGTGTTCGACATGAGACATGATAGTCTAGTAGGTCTTCATTTCCCCTTGAAATTCTAAGAATTTCACAAGCTATTCGAATTTAAAAGCAGGACTTCTAGAATATCATGTCTCATGAGTCGAACAGTGTGAAAGCACCCTGCACATTCACTTGGATTTTAGGATCAGTTAAAAGAATTTATAATTAATTAGCTTTAAGTAAAATATACTTTTTCTCTACCGCTTTTGAATCATTTTTTTTTAGGAACATTTAAGCAGCTGATATTTATAATTAATTAGCGTTTACTCGTCACAAAACATACAAATGCAAGCAGTTTTAATTAGCAATGCAAGCGTTCAAACAACACACCTGTCAAAATACATTTTTTCCGTTATAGTTAAGGTTTTTGGGTTTTAAAAAAAATAAAAAAATAAATATATGTTTAAATTTTTTTGTGTTGATCGTGCTTCTGTAGAGTTTCGCACTAATGAGTTCAACACGTGGGATTTATAGGATCAAATTTTTCTACACGCTTAAAAACCCACCTTTTATTTTACTCTTCTCAATAACAAAAAATCACATAGGTTTTTATATAGATCTGTTCGTGTTTTCGATTAAATTATGAGGAATCGGAAGAATTTCCTGTTTAAAAAAACTATTGTCTGATTGTATCTGCCCATTTCCATTTATCTTCATTCAACTGTCTTTCAACCAAACTCTCCAAACCTTTATTGGCCTGATTGATAACACTGTGATTTTTTAACTCAAAAAAGTTGATCGCGTCGAGACAAAAAAATTTGGAAAGTTTTGGGTGTTGTGGTAGTATAAAAACCCTGTCTAGGTTTGGTCTGAAAAGCTGTCGTTTTCTTTTATTGCACTTTTAAACTTTTAAGGTTCAGAGTAGGATTAACGATTCCATATCTCGTAATCTATATTGAATATTGTTTCTGTGTCTTTAGCAGGGTTGTTCCTCTTGGCTTGGCCTACAAAACATTTCTTTGTAAATGAAAAAAATTACATCTTCATACTCAAATTACAAAAGTTGTACAAAAAACCAAGTTTTACAACAAACTTTTTTTTCCAGTTTTTCAACTTTATCTTGAAAGTTTCAAGAATGAATATTATCGGTAAAAAAAATAAAATTTCTTTAAATTTCATACAACATTTCGGCACATTTTTTGATTGTGTACAGCCAACTGCTATCAAAAATTGTAATTTTTCGAGTATTGGGTGAAGTTATACATGCTTAAGACCGTAACTATATGAAGGACCAATCGAATGAAGTCGATATGCTCTAACCGTTTGTTTATTTAAGACTTTCATTGCTTAGTCAAGTACGTTACAAGTTCAAGACAAAGTTGAAAAACAGTACAAAATGAGGGGAACACACGATGATTTTACAACAATTTTGTAAATTTGAGTTTAAAGATGTGACTGTTTTTGTACTACCATTTGACTTGCTCATTCGATACATCTTGTAAAAAAAGTTTTTTTTCAAGATAACAACACCTTCACCAGCTTTCTAAGCCGTCGAAAACAAAATTCCAAACTTTGCTTTTAAATATCGGCGTTAAACTGTAAGTCCCCCTATCTTAAGCTAAAAACTTCTAAGTCACACGCCAAGATTGAGAAAAGCGCAGCTGACCAGCTAAACCTAGCCAAGTTTTTACATTTACATCATACTCTTTCAGAATTTCACTATAAACATTCTGGTGTTGCTCAGTGTAATTTACAGTGGTCTAAAAATTGATCTCGGGTCTATCAGAAGCTGCTTGTTTCAAATAATAAGATACTACTTACATTTCTCTGCATTGTGGTAAAATTTTTCTCTTTTCAAGTACTTTAATAATATTTTTAGTCAAAATATTGAGAAAATTTTTTTCTTCGTTTTAAGTTGAACATTTTTTTTCACCGAGTTGCAGTTATCGCTTTTGGTCTCACCAGCCACTGTTCCATCCTGTCTATTATGATATGGAAAAAAACCAAATTTAATCGCGGTTTTTTTCTCTGGTTTTGATTTGTAATATTTTACATCGTTTTATGTTTGTATTGTCCTGATTTGTAAACGTAGCACTATGATTGAAAAATTTTTTTATAAATCCGAATTCTTGCTGGCATAAACAGAGCAATCGGGGAAAACGATTTCCTTAAGAAGGACCCTTATTTAGAATCTGTAATAAAAGTCTGAATACGTAAGATTGATTCTAGAGCACCGATTCAGGTTGCGATTTTGATTCTAAGATATAATTGGATAATTTCGTTAAATGGCTCTGTTTCGCTAATTATGCTTAGCTTCAAAATTAATTTCCATCAAATTCCAGCCTCTTTCACACTTGATATTACTTTCTCCGGTTTCCAATTCTCTAGTATTAATTTTTTTTACCCGACAAGATCCACTATCCTCACCCAAATTGCTTCTAATAGTAGCGCATGCCATGCAAATGCATAGCACTTATTTCTAACAACAACAACAACTAAAACCAAAGACAAGCACTTGGCTGCCTGGTTCAGCACTCGTATCTAAGGGGGACTCCCTTTTTTGCGAGCGATCTTCAATCCTATGTGGCGCATACACAACGCTTTTCGACAAACTGCAACTAACTGCCATAAAGCGGCGTTTATTTTGCCACAGGCCACTTATCTGTGAGGTTTGACTAAGACTTGCAGCTTGATCTTCAGCTCTGGAGCTGGAGCTAGCTGTTGTTTTTGTTGTTTTGTTTTCATTGCAGGAATGAGCCAGAGACTGCGCACCGTGGGCTTCAGGCCAAAAAGATATTCAAAAATCATGGAAGTAAATAAATAGCTATAAAATAAAACTTTTTCTAGTTTATTGAAGGGTTGGTGGTGATACTAGATGATTATCGTGTGCTGAACACAAATCGGGTTTGGGAATAAATCCATCACGTCTGGATTTTTTTGTTATTTAAGCTTAAAGTGGCTTAAAATAGCTATTTTGATCCTTTTAGGGCACGTTTTGTGGGAAACCCACGCTTTTGTTTTGGCTGTCTTTGATATTATCTTCAAGTACTATTTCTTAGCTTTAAAATTAACTATCAAAAACAATTCTACTATTATTTTAAGCGTAGTTATTACATCTTACAAATGTTTTTTCGAAATGATAATATTTTCTAATGCCCAAAAGTATGCAGTGGATCGTGTTAAAAAAATTTCATCAGAATTAAGTACAAACGACTAGCCTTCTGTTTTGTTTTTGCATTGCCTACGTTTGCACAGTAGACAATTTTGTCATTTTCCACACATGTATTTGAAATATTATATGTCCGCTTCAAAAAAACCGTAGAATTATTGGGGATAAGTGTTTGTTCCAAATTTTGGCCACGCCCACACGCCCCTCCAAATTGGGGAAATTTTTATTTCCAACGTTTGTTTAAATAATTTTGTTGTAAAGAGGGGGGGGAGGGTTGTCGGGTTTTAATTTAACAGTCAACCAATCCCCCCTTTTCCCCCCTAAAAACTTTATATTTTTTTTTTTGTTGGGGTTGTTGTTTGACGGGAGTAGGGTAAATATTTTTTTTTTTTTTCGGGGTGAAGTTTGTTGGTATTTGGTGCCCCCCCCTCCCCCCCCGCCCTTTTAGCTAAAAAGTGGATCTATTCAATTATTTCATGAAAAGTTCTCGATCTCACTATGGGTCCCCAAAAAAACTCACCCAAAAATGGTAAAAAGACAACTTTAAGTTCAAATTAAAACAAAAAACCATTTCGAGTTTAGCACACGAAAATCCTCCAGACTTAATACCAACCCTACTATAAACTGGTCTTTGTTGCCTAAAGTAATATTTAATGTGAAAGATTTTTCAATGAGCTGAAAAACTTTTAATCGGAATAATGCCAAACGGCCTCACTGTGCGGCGTCCCTGCCCAAGTCAGCTATTAATTTGAATTCAAGCAGTCAAACGACAGAGTCAACAACAACCACCACCAAGACGACGGCTTGGAATCAATGGATCCACTTTTGCGGCTGCGGCTGTTGCTTTTTTTCGGTGCGTAGGCGAACTTGATTCACTTCTCTTAAGATATGCGTTCCACCGAACTTTGATGTTGAACCAGCTAGCTGCTTTTGCTGCTGTCTTTTAACTCTCCTCAAAAATTGTTTGCCGTAAACGTTTTGTTTCTTTTTTTCCCGAATAGAATCTGTGGGAAAGTTGTTGCCATAATCAAAATGGAATTCTGTGTGTTGGAATTGTGTTTGACACATGTGTATACACATGTAGTTGTTGTTGTTGTTGTCTTTATCTCATCATCTTCTATCTATCTGCTATGCTAGGGGTAACATAATCTTGAGTTGATTGCATTGCTGATTATTTCATCAGATGCATAATTTAAAGCTGAACAACAGAGGAAAAAAGTGCGTTGAAAGGCGGTGAAAACTTTTAGTTTTGGGTGGAGACTGACTGTCAATAGCTTTGGGCTAAATTATGATTGGTTTTCGTGGTGGCCCCGAGTTGGTGCAGTATGGGGATATGCTTTGTGAAATGGAAAGTGCCTGTTAAGTGAGTAAGAAATATGAATTGGATTTGATGAAGATGCTTTGGGTGATACATTTTCAATGACCTAAGTATTTACATATCTATTAAATCTTTTGATTTTAAGGTATGCAAAAATTAAAAAGCCATTAAGGCCAAGGAAGTAATTTGGAGACCCTTTAAATACATTATTATACAAGCTGAATATAATTGTTATCCCCAAATAGTTGTAATTTATCTTAATTTTATCTTCAAACAAGCCAAGCCTTTTCTTATCAAACTCCCTGCGGAACTGTTAACCCACCTACAGCCCATATCACATATCAAGTTTTCCATTTCAAAACCGGAAGAAAACGCCACAGGGCGGTACCTAATAAAGTTCTTGCTCTGCCAATTTATGTCAAACCTAATCAACTAATTATGCAAAAGACCCTCAGATCGAAACTAATAAAAACATAAATTCTAGCTCAGTTCAAAACCCTACGCTGTCATAAATATGTTAAACAAAACTATAACAAGTTATGCCATGTAACGGACATGCCCGATGTAGAAGAAGAATATTTCTTCAACAAAATGCAACAAAACCTTTGCAATAATACAAAAGGGCTCAAAAATAAATAAATAAAGAATCGGAAAGTTGTGAGGTGGTCTGGACCACAAATGGCACTCGAAATAGCCGCATAAATTAGTTAAAAGAACCCGCACCAAAAACTGGGGAACCAAGCAAAAGACCTCTGAGGACTGACTGACTTCATTGTGTCAAAACACTTAAAGTGATTTCTGTTTTGGAAATGTGAGACCCTGAAGCGCCTTCCACTGGGCCTAGCCACGCGCATAGGAAGCAGTCGACCATAAATTTGTGTACATTATTGGAAAAAAAGAGGCCCGAAAGAGTGAATTGTATTGTAGGTGTCTAGGGGATCGCTTGGTAGGTAGGAAGGTGCGCCCTGGCTTGACCGTATTTTAATTTGCATAAAATTGTTTTAAATGTTGTCACGACGACGATAGCCGCCGACTCGTTACTGTCATCTTTCATTATCGATGAAATGTGGCCAATGTGTGTGGTAAACCCCCAAATGCCTGAACTAGGGACAATCATTTGAATTTAGAACTTAGGCGGCGTCAGGGCTATGAGCGAGAACGATGTATTCTATTAAAACACCATAAAACTTGTGCTAATGATATGGCACACCTGTTGATCCTTTGTTGTGGAAGTTATCTAACCATTTTTTATAGGGGTTGTGCGTGTCCATATTCCTGTGTGTAAGCGGTAGATGGTCTTTTGTGTTAAGAGGAGGGAAAGTGTACTTTGATTTCTTGTTGTGTGTTGGTAGCACTCTACAAACTTTATACTGACCTTTTCTCAGAATTTTGTTAGAGTCTAACCTTTAACGAGCTGGGACATTGAAAAATTGAAATGCTTTTTACAACAGTTTGTGTAACTTTTTTTTAGACAAACAGCATTTGATTGCTTATTCTCTTCTGTTCTAATCTTGTTTATAAAATAACCTTAATTTGTATGATGCATGTGGCAAGAAGACCCTGGACTTTAAGTAACTAGTAGGCCAAATATAAGTTCCATAGACATTTTTTAAGTTTAAAAATAATTCGTGATTCGTAACATGTGGCAACGCCAAAATCCAAGTGTTTGCCATTTCACCATAAATAGACGAACAAACGATCAGCGCTTGCAAATGATTGTATTTTATTATCAAAATTTGTGCTTTGTAAGAAATGTGTTTCGCAAATTACGTTCATTTTATGGTCGTCATAAACGACCCACCGAGCAGGCTATTCAAGCTATTGCGACCAAATTTCACACCACGTGTGAGGAGACAAGAATACTGCTGCTCTATCTGCCAATTGGAAGATTTTACTTAAGCTTATAAATATGAAACCTACAAAATACAGCTGGTGCAAGAACTTTCCACAACGTTGCTTGTTTGCTGAATGGACCGCAGAAAAGTTAGAAAAGATCCACAGTTTTATCAAAAAATTGTCTTCATCGACTAAGGTAATTTTTGGCTCAATGAGTACGTCAACAAACAGAATTGCTGAACTTGGTCTGAAGAGCAGCCAGATGCAGTCCAAAATCTGCCAATGCACCCTGAAAAATGCACTGTTTGATACAGTTTGTGGGCGTACCTTTTAAAAGCAATGAAAATCGCAACGTTGAATTCAATGGAGCAATGTACCGTGCGATGTTTACCGATTTTCTTTTTGTCCAAAAAGGAAGATTTGGACTTGGGTGACTTTTGTTTTCAACAAGACGGTGCCATATGCCACACGGCAATTAATCTCACGTTCTGTACCAGTCCATTGGCCGCAAAGATCATGTGATTTGAACCCACTTGACTATCTTTTGTTGGGTACCACAGTTGAAATCGACCGAATTGCTGAATAAAGTATGACAATTTTGACCACCTCAGGCGTAGCCGCGGACAACATTCAAAGATTGTTATCCAGTATATCGAACTAACATCTATACTTGTAAATCTGTAGGCCCGACTGACAGACATACTGACTGACTCACATCTTATTAATCCACAGCCAAAACTGCTTATCCTACAGATCTAAGATTTGGCATAGACCTTCGTATAGTTATTCAGCGCGCACTAAGAAATAAAATTTGGAAAATTTGTCCCCGAGCTTGGTGAAAAGGCCAATGAAAAGTTTGTATGGGCCACATAAGAGGCAATATTGTGGGCAATACTGTTTTGCTAAAAGTGCGAGAAGAGTGAGCATGAGAGAGAACGACTCACACTTATGTAGTATGTATGTGTCTTGGCTCTCTGAGCCAGATGATAGCTGCTATGAGAGACATATGTTAGAATGAAATAGCAATTAACAAGAGAGGGAAAGAGAGGGAGTACACACAAAACGAAATGACAGGGTGCTGGGGGAGAGTGAAGAGCTCCGGAAGAGGAAGGGGTAAACGTAGAGAGCTTTGGAGGGAGTTAGAAAGCCAATTTGAATTGAATTATAATTGAAGAGTAGCGGCCAAGAGGTCAATTAGTTTTACTATTTAGTTCGTAGCGTTCAAAGAGACGGGACTTATGTCGAAGTATTATCAAAAAATATTCGAGCCTGTTCCGAATTCCCAAAACGAGTAGAATTGTCGCACATCGAGTTGATTGCTCTTCCGAATTCCGCAAATCGACCAAAATTGTCGTTTGTCTCTTTAATTTTTGGAAAAGACTTGCGAATCTTTATGTTTCCAATTATGGGCAAGCAGTGCTGATGCTGTTGGAAAATGCACAATCTTCATATAGTCAATAGAAATGGGCGCGGGACCCGAAATAGGCGAGGTGTTCGAGCGGGAGAGGTATTTATTCAGCATTGGTTCAGCTTGACAGCAATGGATTAATAAATAATTCCGGAATTTTCGATCGCCTATACAATTTGGTTCGGTCATTAGGAATGGAATGCAAAATTTTGATTTTATTTTTACCAGCTGTGAGCTCGAAGCAAGCAGTGCTGAACTCAAGATGAAACAACACAATTTCTGCAATTTCTAAGAATCTGGGATGTGTGTGATCAAGGTTTTTATGCGTTTTAAGCCCTGGGGTTCCATAAACTCTCGCGAGAGAAGGCACTTCCGCTTTAGCTACCTACTACCAGTACTATAAATAGAAATTACCATTTCAATTTTTTTGGGTAGTTGAAAATTGTGATACTAACATCGGAAATTAGTTTTAATTACCAATAATTAAATTATTTAAAATTTAAAAAAATGCTAATTGGTAATGGTAGTTGATAAATTTAAATTTTTGAACTTTCAATTACCCAAAAAATTGAAATGGTAATTGTAACTATGATTTAAATTTACAGCCCTGCCTTGTACTTCTTGTATCATGATGCTTCAAGTACGTAAAGATACTACCTAACAACATTAAATAAAATTTCTGTATTTATAAACTTATCAATTTATTTCAAAATATTGGTTCAGAATTTTGAACATATCGTAACTGAGAAACACAAAAAAATACAACCGCAATGATTGCGCATAAAATGATAATGGGAAAAAACACATACAACACACAAACAAGAGAAGGGGACCTACTGTTAAAGTGTAAGATGCTTTTTCATGGCTAGTTACTTTATAGCTGACGCCAGTAGCTATGAAGTGACGGCTGCGTAGAAGCCATTCGATTTTTATTAGATGCTTCGAAAGCAGGCATTGAATTTATTCACTCCGCGAAAACTAAACTATGAATAACTTTAAAATTAACTGACTTATGCATGCTTCACAAACAACGCAGTGCTGTTGCAAGATCTTCAAGCTATGTTGATTTAGGTGAAGGAGTAATTGTAGAAAGTAAATCTGTTTGCTTCCGACATATTTTTAAATACAATTTAGAAAGGCGGTCGAACCCGACTGTAATATACTCTGTAGAGCAGCAGGAAGCTGAGTTGCCGTTGCGAACTTTCTTTTGCTCATAACTTGACTATTGTTCGTCCGATTTTTACTAAAGCTTTGGCTGATTGATCAATAATAATGATTTAAACCACCGATCTAACAAATTGTATGAGATATGCAGTTTTTTCTAACTTAAGGGGTGGCAGGGAAGTGGCAAAAATTAAAAATAAACTTGATCTGCCTGCAAGTATAAGGAATGTATGTAAAGTGGAGATGTACTGACGAGTTGGCAACCCTGGTAGTGGTTCACGAGCAGTGGTTCGTTCATATGAGTCAACGGAGTCGAGCTAAGTTGTGGAGTAGAGTCGAGTTGTGCCGAGAAGTTACAGTTGTTAGTGTTATCCAAGTCCGAGTATATTAAAGTCGTTAAGTTGTTGTACGTCGGGTTTAAAGTCGATCAGTTGTTCAGTCGCCAAGTTGTTCAAATGCTGCCGTGGATTCTTGCTGCTGTTTCAAATATATTCGCAAGCTCATGTCGCGTCAAACATTCCTTTTATTATAATCACAATTAATATGTAATCAACTATATACTCATTTAACACTCATTAAACATATTCTGAGAGTATCACTCTCTCCATGTATGTACCTGTCGAAGCTTTTACCATCTTAGATCTGTTTGTACCTACGGACAGACAGACGGGCATGGCGATATACTTTATGGAATCGGAGATGCTTCCTTCTGGCTGTTACATACGTTTGCACAAACTACACGGGGTTCCTACTGTCCCTATCTACTATTTAGCGAAACCACAGCCAAGGCAACGGGCTTGAATTAATTACCCTTTTGAGTTTAACTCTTGTCTGTATACCTTTGGTACAGAGTATAAATATGCATTCTAATATAATTTAGTGCAGAAATGGGGGAAACCAAAATCTGGATTCTAGATATCTCACTTTAGATTAAAAAAGTCCTATCCACAACCTTTGTCCTACAGTCTGGGCTTTTATAAGTGTCCATAAAGTAACTGGTTTATACAAGCTCTTAAGCTTTAACAAACATTGCGACATTTCCTGTGCTCTCATTCTTATTCATTTACAGATTATCTCTGCTTACTTCTTAGAATTCATTAAGTAAATATTTATTAATCTTCACAGTGGGCATCACATGCTTATCAATCGATAGATACTTAGAGACGCCTGCCTTCCAGACCTAGTTCAAGAGTGTTGCTTGACTGGATCATCAAACCATAAACAACATCAAATTGCCATTAAGACCATATGCAAATAATTGCAGAGGCAGAACCCCTTTTGGACACCTTTTGTAGATTAGTGTCGGCGCTTTTTAAAGGCTTCGGACATGATAGCATGACAAATACAATTAACATGGATGCAATGACCACGCCTTTGACGCCATTAAAACAACAAAAAAAAAAAACAACGTTAATTTTCATTTTCGCAGAATGCTTTTTGACTTACGGATAGCATTGGAAGTTGGCGCAGGCGACGCCCGGTTTGCAAACTTTGCCATCGCCAATGAAACCGACAGGACAACGGCCACACCTGGGACCCGAAGCAGAATCAAGACAGTCCACGCCTGAAAAGGGAAAGAGCAAGATTAATGTCAAGTTAAGGGCTGTATAAGACCTTTGTTTAGCAATTGTTTAGAACTCCATCAATTCAGAACTAATAACATATTTACATTACATTCGCAACATATGTATTTCTTTTCAATTAACATAAGCTGTAAGTGATAGAAAATAGCTTAGGATGAACCAGTTTAACTTTAGGAAATTTACAAAAAAAAACCTACTCTGATTTGATTTTTATTTTTCCATTCGATTTAAGAGCGCACTTACCATGATAACAGGGATTCGATGTACGACAATTGACCTCCATGCGTATATTATTATCACCGCTTAGTGGCTCCTTGCAGCCGGCACAATTCTCCAACAACATGCGCAAGTAGGCAATCTCCTGACGTTGGTGGGCGATGTCTTCACGGAGCAGCTTAACCAAAGCCATTAAATCGCTCAGCGATCGTGCGAGGGCGTCTGGAACAATGAGTGCACAGCACACAAAATAAAGAGTTAAGAGTTTAAAATAAAGTAACAATAATTCATGAACCTCCATTATGTATTATGTGTGTGTGTGTGTGTACGTGTGGGAAGCGTTCAGGCGACTGACAAGATTAAGGTCTAACCAATGCAAAAATCGCACTCATTCTGAGCAAGCGGTCTTACTGTGAACTTTTCCTGATTGCAACCTAATCCGCTTTGTCGCTTGGTTGGGCAAAGCCTCCTTTTCCAATATCCAGCTGCTAATGTGCAACGTTTTAACGTAGTTTTCCAAATGTAATACGACAACTAAGCTGAGCACCCAATCGCAATTGGCAAACTGCAGCGGATTAGAGATGAGGCTGTAATGTGAGTGTAGTGAGTCACATTTGAGAACAAAGTGACTAAGCAACAGATTTTATAAGGTGATCTAAAAGACACAATCAAACTGTACGTTAAGTGGAAAAAATGTGGAAGTAATTAAGAATTTAATTATTATTTTCAATGAAGATTAATTTCCTTGAAGCTTAAGCTATGACACGTATTTTGCTTCTGGACTGCCTATTCTCTTCGGGACGTTTCTTTTTAAGTTTTCCCACTTCATCCTAGCCTTTTACTGGGCCGAATTTCGAATTGAATGAAAAGTAATTTAAATTGCTGGTTTAGTTTTTCCTTTTAATGGGCAATAAAAATATTAAAAATTGTAAATCTATCGAGTAGACTGTATTATCATACTTTAAAATCATCCAAAAGGAACCAAGGAAAGTTCATTGTAAAAACCAGTCTACGAACCAAACCTTTATCTTTACGACAGGTTCAAACCTTCTTACAAAACCTCATTCAGAATTATTCCTAAATCTTTCAAATATTTTTTACTCAGAATGACAACTTATTGACTCACTAAGACACTCCCATCTGCATAAATATCTGTCATCTCTAGTTCTCATATATGTATGTATACCTCATACATATACCACGCTCGTGCAAATCTTGTACGACGCCATGTAAGACACATGGCAACAACTAAACTAGTCCAGCATTCGCCTGCCTGAATGAGTTTTGTCAACATTCAACAAAAAAATATAATAAAAAACGCCGCCGCCGCCTTAACGCCCAAACGCATCCGTTCCAAGTCAACTTCAAGCTCGAGATCTCGTTTTGGTTACATTTGGGCAACCTTCGTTTCATTTCTATCTCGTCGCCACGTAAGTAATTCATTCATTACGTTTTGCGATTTATGTTTAGGCCGCCGCCCGAGATCCCTGTCGAGTGTGCCGACTGTGTGTGGGTACAGCGGCTGGCTACCAATTTGGCGTTTTGCACTGAGCCAGATAAATAATAATTATGCTGGGGTCGGTCGGGCACTAGGCACAACGAGTGCACAACTTATACCCGGGCTGTTTGGTCTTTGTCATATCTTGGCGTTCATTAGCGTTGTCTTTCCTGTGGGCGCTTCCCCAACACTTCCCGTGCACTTAGCGGCAACTTATTGGTCTTGAATATGGGTACCTATATAGAGGTTATATAGTGTGTGGTTTGGTTATTAATGGCTTAGTTCGGATTTGCAAAGCATTGACGATTTATTAGCCGTGTGGATGGGGAAATAGAGACCTAATGAAGACATGGCTAGGCAAATTGGTAAGCAGATTACAAGTGTATTGACCTTGTGTAAAAGAGGCTTATACTTAAGTCATAAATAAGATTTATAATTTTAACATTTCAATTCGAAATGTTTGGTCATTATATTCATATAAATCAATTTGAATCTTAATTTGCGTCATATAAAAAAGACAACTGCCGAGAAGAACTGAAATATGCTACTTCAGTATTGCAATTTCAGAACTTGACTTTGATATTTATTTCGCTTAGAAAGGATAAATCAGCAAAAAATATTTCATTGATCTTCATTCTTCATCAAAAGGAGCTGAAAAATGGGAAAAGGATACTTTAAAAAATGGATCTTAAAGTGGATATTTGGAATATCCACTCTACGGGGATCTTTTTTTTCTGTGTATGAATCAGTCGAGGTGTCTGTAACTATAACGGCATCGTGGTGGTTTTTTACAAAAATTTTTTTTTACCGCCATCTTTCCCCCCCCGTTGGTAATATAATAATAAATAAATATTATAATTATATATTTGCAAATATGTTTTCGTTTCGTTTCTCTTCCTCAATAGTAACAGAACATATGTTCTAGGTATGCAAAAGTCTTTTGTTGTTATCTATTTTTAGAATGCTTTTGCATAATTCTTCTTTGGTCATCATTCTTAGTACCGTTATCACACATTTGAGTGGCGAGATTTGATTTTCTTAGGAAATAAGTTTATGTGCAAAAACCAATTAGTGTGCATTTAATGGTCGGCGTGCAACAAATTGGATGTGTTTTGATAAAAAATGAAAAGTTGAGAGTAAATTAAGTAGTTGTTGCAGAAACACAAAAAAATTTTTTAAATTTTCCTAAGAATGCCGCGTGGAACACATTTATCAGCTGAGGAACGCGGACGAATCCAAGGATTGAACGAAGGTGGGGCTACCATCACTGAAATAGCTTCCAGAGTGTCTCGACACAGAAATACGATAGCTAATTTCTTAAAAATCCAAGCTCCTATGGTCAGATTAAACGCAGTGGCAGACCGAGCCACATCGACGATAGGTGCAAGCGTGAGATTAAGCGCCTGGCTGTAAACAATCAAATGTCTTGTACAGGCATTAAACGTCATTTAGAGCTCAATGTCGGTAGAAGACGGATCCATCAAATTTTAACTGAAAATTGTAACCTTAAACATAGTTCCCGGGTGGCTGTACTGATGCTATTGCCACGCCATCTTAAGGCTCGTTTGGCGTTTGCTGACAGGTACAAATTTTGGACCGAAGAATTCCGAAACGTTATTTTTTCGATGAAAAAAGTTTAATCTTGATGGTCCTGATGGCTGTCATAAGTATTGGCGTGACTTAAGAAAAACCAAGAGAAACTCGCCATAAGAGGAATCACGGCGGTGGATCACTGATGATTTGGGCCTGTTTCGGATATGCAGGAAAGTCTCGGCTATGTTTTATTCCAATAAGAACAAACTCAGAAATCTATATTCAATTGCTGGAGAGTGAATTAATAGATTTTGCAGACGATCTTTACGAAGATAGATGGATTTTTCAACAGGACAACGCTCCAATCCACACATCAAAAGCCACAAAGGCTTATTTTTCTTCAAGAAAAATACCTGTACTGGAGTGGCCGGCTATCAGTCCTGACTTGAACCCAATTGAGGACCTCTGGGGTATCCTCTCAGCCAGGATTTATAAAGGTGGGAGGCAGTTCGACTCAATTAAGCATTTAAAGTACGCTTTGCTTGCAGAATGGGAGTTAATAAGCAATGAAACTCTCCAAAATCTGGCAGATTCCATGCCAAACCGCCTTGCAAAAGTCTTAGAGGCAAAAGGAAAGCACATTAACTATTAAAGTTGATCAAAAGTTTGAACTTAATACAAAATTTTAAGAACTATATAAAATGCACATATACTTATTTCCTAAGAATGAAATACATTTGTTAAATAATAATTTTTTGTTAATAAATATTGAAGTACTGTAAGGCAGTTCTTAGTTACTGGCTCTAGAGCTATAAGTAAAAAATATACTTTGGCTTGAATCGTTTGGTTTAAAACAAGGTTTTTCCAAAATGTTAATGCACATATACTTATTGCACTGTGTAACTATGGTCAAAAACCGCGAAATTTAATATTTTTAAATTTTTAAACCTTTTTTAATACAATGCAGGAGTTAAAAAGTACATAGCAGGTATTAAATTAAAAAGAGATCTGAAATTTTTTAAATTTTTGTGGACATAAGATTATTAATTAAGATTTAGAAATGACCCCAATTTGAAGACGCACCAAATTAAATATGTTGTTACCATCTGAGAAACTAAGTCTTAAAAATTTTAGTCTGAAAAATAACGATAGCGCAGGAGTTGGTGAGGACAAAAATAGATTGAACATCAAAAAATTTATTTTTATCTTAAGAACCGCTTAACGATTTTAATGAAGCTTTGATGGATGTGCGAAGTGTTAGAGCACGGGTCAAAATATGGGCAATGTATGCAATTATAGACCAAACTGTCCCAAAATTTGAAAAAATTTCCAAACTTTTGCCACCGACAGTTTTTTTCTGGATTTTTCATCAAGTGGTCCCTAACAACATATAATTTTTGCCCCCCCCAAGTGTACCTCATAGTGATAAATAATTAAACGTTAATTTAGTACTTTTCATTAATATTTTATACATATTTGGCACACTGTAAATCAACTTAAAAGGGAAAAAATGGGAACGAGAAATTATTTGTCAATTCTGTGTGAGTAGTTACAGTGTGCTCAATATTATGAAATATATTTGTAAAACTATTCACATATTTTATTGGTATTCACTATGAATATGATTCCTGATGTCACTGCAAAATTTTACATGGTTAAGGACTTCTTATTGAAAAACCAGCAAAAAACTATAAGATTTAAAATCGATTTACACCCCGAAAAAATTATTTGAAAATTTTAATAGTATTTTTTTTTCTAAGAAATTGGTAATAAAAATGTGCAAAAATAATTTTTTTAATTCTATGGTGGACAATAACATATATTTAACCCATTCAAATCGGTTAAGCGGTTCTTAAGATAAACGAGTTTTTTGATTTGTCTTTCCGCCCTCATAACTCTACTCCAATAGCGATTAGAGGACTAAAAATTTAGGAGAGTGAGTTTCTCATTGATGGTAACAACATATTTAATTTTGGTGCTGATCGGACTGGGGGCAGTTTTTGTATGCTTATTCTGCTATGCCCTTTGAATAGTTTATAAATAAAATCATCGCCGACTATTTATAACTGAAAAAAATAGATGATAATAGGTACCACTGGGTGTATGAGTTATTTACAAAAACTTTAAACTTCAATTGCGCCCGTTAAAACCTTCAATTTTTTTAACTTGTTTTTATATACGCTAATTATACTTGAAAAAGTATCAGATAGGGGGTGAGAGCATGACCTTAAAATTTCATATACATGGGGACCGCTCTAATGGACACTGTTCCTGATTCAGTTTAGACAATCAAATGAGTTAGTGAAATAGATACGCATTAATTTTACTTTTAAAACTTCCATAAGCCTAATTTCATTCAAAAAAGGGAAGATTTGTAATTAATTTTCAAACCTTTCCAATGTTTTAAAAAACAATAAAGCCATTTTTGAAAATAAATCTATTAATGTTCTACATCAAGATCTGGTCATGACATTAAAATATTTACCTAATTAGCCAAGGCCATTAACATTGCCAATCCCTTATTGCCATATCCGACTTTAGCCCACATACGTTTTTTCTAACATATCAAGCTCCACAGAATTTGGCTTAATTGAATTATGTTCTTCAAAACTGACAGAAAACGCCAACAAACAAAACCAAATAATTTCATCAACGCAAACATCTATGCAAAAATTTAACTCAAGATGGCCACGCCTCAACTCAAAGAAAAGTGGGAAAAGTTGTTTCATGCGTTGACTACTTTAGGACTACCGACTGTCAACTTGTCTGGGTTTTGGTTTGGGGTTGGCAAACGGAGTGAAGTGGGCTTGTTTAACCTACCTTCACAATCGCCATGCATGATGGGTATATCGCCACGTTCGCTGTTCGTTGGTACCTCCTGCTGACGCTGATCGACACCTTCACGGGCCAGAGTGGGCTCATTATACCAATTGCTGCGCACATCGCGCTTCTTGTTCTTCTCTGAAAAAAAGACCCATACCAAATGGGTGGGTTGAAAACCCACTGGCAAATATATGAAATTTTCTCCTCATACTTACCACGTTCGGTGATCTTGTTGCGCAACATGCGTCGATTGCCACGACGATGTAGGCCCTTTTGGCAATTGGCACGCTGCAAAGAGTGCTCCATGTCGGCATCAAAATGCAGGGGATACTTGCGCTCACGGAACTGTTATGAAATGTTTTTTTTTAAAACCCAAACTATTTCGTAAAGTGTACTTTTACCTACCAACTTAATTACTGGATCATCCATTTGTGTATACAATTTGGACAGATTCATTTCAATTTCATGATGCGTACTCGCTTTGCAGTCCACATACAGGGTAATACGATTTTTGGAGAAATGTAAAGCTAATGAACGTATAGTGCTTGTCTCAT
>JAEIFU010002408.1:0-44317 GCA_018904235.1 Lordiphosa stackelbergi
TAAAAAGGAGGAGGTAGATCAAGTGCCCAAGAAAATCAAAGGACCGAAGATAATCGTGAAGATTGGACATATAGCAACTAAAGATGCGTTTATAAGAGGTGTAGACTAAAAAACTGCGAAATTTGTCAAATTTTCATTTGAGTACTTATGAAAGCGCAGGCGGAGATTAAATAATCCAAAAATTGGCCAATTTTCTTATGATCTATGATTATTACGAAGACTTGATGATGGTAATGTAGATTGGAAATAGGAGATGAGATGGAACGGCTCAAAGAATCGCGAAATTTGCAAATTCTTCATATGATCAAAGATAATTTTGAAGGCTTCAATAGACGCAATAGTAAACGAGTATATACATATAGAAGTGTAAGCCGCATAGTCAAAATTATTATTTGAGCTTGGATTTTTGTAAAATTTGCAAAATTTTATGATTTTTGGGAATCATTAAAATTTGATAGATGGCGATTGTAGACGCGTAAATGGTTGTATCCAACGGTCCGAAAGCCGCGAAATTTCTAAAACTTTTTGTATAATGGTAAATTGACGGGTCAAGATCAAGATCGGTCCAAAAATCCAGATATATACAAAATTTTATGATTTGCTTAGACTATCACGAAGATTTAATGGTTAGCAATTAGGACGGGTAAATAAGAGACTAATTTAGCATTGGTCCTCCATGGTGTATATCGCGGTTCAAAAGTGTCATACTCATGACTATGTTTTTATAATTTGTGGTATTGGAAAACAGTTTCTTGGGTAATAAGCGGTCTTTACCATGGAGAACCCTTAGCTTCGAATGGCTCTTATGCATTGATCCAGCATTTTTTTCACTTTATAGGGAGTACAATTTGTTTGGAATTGTTACTATTTTGATCATCTTTGGTATTTTTCAGCGATTTAATGATTTGTCAGTAACGGAAAGTTTTTTATAATGATTCTATAATCTTGACTATATTCTTTAGAAATGGTCTTCCATAATATTTATCGCGGTTCAGTATTGTCAAATTCATGGCAATGTTACTACTGTGTGGCCATTTGTGGACTTGAAAGCCATTCTTAGGTAATTAGCGGTCTTGTTACCATGGAGATCCGTATTATTTCGCGATTATAAAAGTCGACAGTCACGGTAAATAGGTTAAAATAACTCGCGAAAATAACTTCCGAACCCTGAGCAACGCACGCTGGTTACCTCATATGGAAAATTGTATTTCAAAACAGTTTTACGTCTGGTTAATCAAACGTATTTGTTGTTATCTTCTGTTGTTATTTTTAGTAACCCTGGCCTACCAGGATAATATGTGATCGCAACATGAGTTTTATATAATATAGGTTTTTGCGTATTTTGCACGGAAGCTAATATGCAAATTATGCAAAATAGTTTTTAGCGGACACACACGTCCTCGTGGAGATCCAACTTGTATTCAATGGCCAGGACTGGAACAGATTAGATACATACGTCAAAGAGGCAACGCGTTACAGAACTAGCATAATAAGCGGGGACTTTTAGATAAAAGGGCGCTGGCGGGTTTTCTTCTGGGTGGAAGATCCACTATCTCGTGACGAGCGGGGCAGGTGGGTGGAGTAGCCTTACGAAACTCGAATTAGCGAACCTATAGCTATACCCTTTATCTTTATGTAATATATTTTGTAATTTATATATATACCGTACTATCATCTTAATTTATGTAATAGAATAGACGGCTTTTCAAGCCTTTTTTAAATGTTCTTTAATATTGTTACTCGAATGAATTTACAAATGGATAGATAAACCAAATAAAAGAACTACTACTACTACTACTTATCATACACGTTTTCGATCTAGAATCTCCGGAATATTCTTAATTTTCGCACTATTTTGAAAATTAAATCCACGAAGCATTAAAATAGATTTTAAATCCTATATGACGTTCTAAAATCATGGCTATTTCATGGATTTGTTTTTTATTTATCGTTCACAAGATATGAAATAAAATTTAATTTAAACAGTGAGAAAGTCGGTCAAGCCCGACTATAATATACTCTGTACCTCTCTCTCTCTCTCTCTCTCTCTCCCCTCTCTCTCTCTCTCTCTCTCTCTCTAAGATTGTGCGGCGTTGGTTGTGAAAGGGTGGGTGGTGGGTGGCGGGGGTGGCCGGGAGTGATTCAGATTCACTTATTTGCTCATAACTTGAGAACCGCTCGTCCGATCTTTATCATTTCTTTGGCAAATCGATACATATTCCTAATGACTAACTATCTCTAGAAGGTACAAATCATCTATCTACAAAACTGTGGGAGATATGACGTTTTTTCAAAATTGTGGGGGCGGGAGGGGGCGTGGCAAAAATTGAAAATAAACTTGATCTGCCTGCAAGTATAAGAAGCATTTGTCCCATACATGTCAAACCTCTATCTCTTACCATCTCTGAGATCTGTTTGTTCATACGGACGGACAGACGGACAGACGGACAGACAGACGGACAGACAGACGGACAGACGGACATGGCTATATCGACTCGGCTGTTGATGCTGATCAAGAATATATATACTTTATAGGGTCGGAAATGATTCCTTCTCCCCCTGTTACATACTTTTGCACAAAACTTAATATACTTATGTACCTTCGGTACAGAAAAAAGAAAAGGGTTAATAAAACAATAAAATATTTTAAATAAATTTATGACATGATAAATATAGTGACTCCCGATGGCTAAGCGAGCTAAAAGCCCATGCCAAAGGTTCATCTCAGTGTCTTAGAACGAAGAGGTCGTGGTTCCGAAACCCAGAAGGGGTGGGTTGCATTTCATCCGAAAATTGTTTTTTTTTTTTTTTTTTTAACAAAATAAATCTATATGCAGATATATAAAGTTTTTCAACTGAAGCTCTAAGATAAATAAATTTTTAGTTTGTTAATATTTCACATGAATAGAAATAATTTTGTACACGTTTTGAAATCTGAATACGTTTGAAAACGCATCTTATTTGTATGAAATTGTTTCTATTCATGTTGAAATATCTTACCAAACTGAAAATGTATCTCATCTGAGTATAGGCCTTTAGATTGACTTTTTTTCTCAGAGTCATTTTTTATTTATCCGCCCAGAATGTGACCTTTACAGCAAAATTTTCAGGCAGTTTTGTTAAAGAAGGTTAATTACACTCGCGTATCGATCGTGGCCAACAACGTTAAACGTTCAATCACCGGAGGACCCGAGTCCGAATGCCAGCAAGGTAAGTTAAAGTTAAAAGTAACCATTTATGTGTTTATCAGAAAAAGAAATTTAGTGAACTCTAATAACACCACCACACAAGACATTCGCATTCTTGGGCTTGGGCTTTTCGCGCAAATTTAAAATTTCTGAGGAGGACTCGGGTTCCAGACAACTTAAAGAAGGAAAAAGAAGGATAGCTTATTAGAAATTGACGTTTTCCGGTTTGGGGTGTTTCATTGTGTTATTTTATGTACGATACTCCTTCTGATTTAGTACACAGAGGAAAATAATAAAAAGCTTCACGAAAAATGCAGGATTTCCACACGTTTCGACCGGGACTTTCAACCCATTGCTTTATGTACACGTGGCTTGTAGCTTTTCCCATCTACACGTAGCGTGTGCAATTTAGCAGGGCGAAATACGTTTCGTTTAGGATTGACGTTTCTACACGCACCGTGCGTGATCCAAACCATTAGTTAGATGGGACGAAACTGTTGTTTAAAAAATTAAAATATATTCAAATGAACAAAACACAGTGGGATTATAAAGCCACAAAATTGTAAATATTCCGTTTATGTGGGATCCTAGTCCCCCACAAGAAAATATTTGGTTTAAGTTTTTTTTAAAACATTCACCTTACACATAAAGAACTCAACAATTCCTCAAATCTGGCTCACAAATCTACAAAGTTTATTACATTCATTCTCCACACTTTGTTTTATTTATGTATTCAATGTTTATTACAGCACTTAACATTAAGCTCAGCTATTTGATTCTTAGAATGAAGTCGGCTCGGACCATACTTGGTAAACTTTTTAATTAGTTAGGTACATACTGATTCCAAGAATTGAAGGCACACGCCGATTAATAAATTGATATATTGATTACGTGGAAACATTTATTTTTACTTCGAATCAAATGCAAATCGCTTAACCGCATAACAGATCATCGTCAGATATGACGTGTAATTAGATTCTTGGTGGCTAATTTGACTTAATTCCTTTTTCCCTGTTGAACCTGGTGTTGAGTAAGTTAAATTGATTTTTAGAGGGACACAAAGAATTTTATTGTAATAATATAGAATATTTCTTAATGACACATTACATAGTGCTACAGTTACTCTGCGAAATACCCTAGGAAAATAGGTTATAGGATAGGTTATGGAGGCTAGGGCACAGGAATACTGACCTCATTTTTTTTGCCAAACTTGTTTTACACCAGCCTATTTAGGAGAGCTTAAAATTTGTACGAGAATGTTCTTAAAAAATGAACAAGGTAAACCTACAACGCAAAAAAGATTTAAGACATTAATATTATTGCATTTTTTTCATTGTTAATTTGTCAAAAAAAAAATTTAGGCCTCTTAAGTATCAATAGTCGCTAATGAGTTATTAACCAAACCTATATTGACTTTGAATGCCCACCGCGTCGAGGATTTTCAATCGATCTAACTGATTTCATTTGTTTTGCATCTTTTCAGCTGCTCTTTAGACTCATTGCTTAGGGTTATTTTCGATTTTTTTTTTGTTGCTTTTTTATAGCCGATAGTTAAGAATATCGCCCCAAAAGATTTTTTGAATTTCGAAATGCTTTAGGTAATTTTAGTCGAACAATGTCTTCTCTAAAACAAATTTTTGACTAAATAAATTTCAGTAAATAAAGCTGTGAAATATCGGCTGGTTCTTTACTTTGCATTGTTACTGTTGTCGCCTCAGATCGATATCGATTATTAATCGACTTTTAATCGATAATTATCGAAGGATATTATACACAATGCTCAGACGGGCAAATCCGCTCAAAAACTAGAGCTGTGGCCGTATCTGAAGAAGGCAGAATGGCACGCAGGGCAGAGGGAGCTGCTCCTGAAAACAGTTTTCTTGAAGATGAGGAGATCCGCTGTATGCAGCTGGCATCGCCGACTAATATCTGTAAGTATATAATATCTGTATTTTTGTATAATATCTGTACTTTGTACTGTATTACTGTACTTTTTCGGACTGGGCCACTTTTTCTCAGTTCTTCTTAACCGATTTTGATGAAATAATATGCAATCGACGAAGAACTGTCACCATTCTAGAACTGCATTTTTTATTTTTGGTTTTTTTGTTATTTCCCCAAAAATTAACTTCATTTTAAACGCGTTTATCTCGAAACCACGTTTTTCGAACTGGCGGTCATGATATCTCTAGTTACACTAATCCGATTTTGAGGATTTAAACTGAAATCGACGCAGAATTGTCACCATTCTGGTCTGAACCTCAATCATAATTTAAAAAAATTTTACCATTTGTTTTTACGATAAACTAAAAAAATAGGCCAAAATTCGATTTTTTCATTTTTTAATGGTCGCCATATTGTCCAAAAAAAAATCACAAAATTTTTTGTGAGGTTCAGACCAGAATTACATCTATACTGATTATAACCCCGCTTTTACTTTTCATTTCAGACATCATGGAGACTTGGAATCATGGCCGCCAGCACTAATACTTTATTTTTGGCACCCCACGTTGACGGCCGATAACTTTTGGAACAGCCCTCGCATCAACGTAAAAATTTGTTTGTTTACTTTAATCTGTTTGCAACATAATAAAAAAACAGAATTGGAAAAACTCTTTGCCTTTTCAAATAGGATTTAAAAAAAAAAGTCCATAAACAGCCTCAACATGGAGAATACCCCCTTAAAGCAACAAAACAAAAATAAAATTTAAATTATTAAAAAACAATTTATGTTTTATATTATTACACATTTTTCCCATATAAAGCACACCCATATAGTTTAGCTCTGAGTTAATGGGCAAAATCCGAGGTTTTAAAAACAAAAGCATACTCTTTGTCTGATTGTATAAAAGCATGATGCTCGATTTCAAACGGGAATACAAATTCTAAAGCGATTTTATGAAAGTCAAAGAAAAACCTCTCTAAAGCCCATACCTCTAGCTAAAGTGTAATATTCAAAGAAAACAAACAAAAAACCAAAAAATGTAAGTCTTTTTCCTGATATTTTCCAGACATTGTTGAATTTTATGTAGATCTTTGAAATGAATTGAATTTGAACCCGATGGCTTAAAAACAGAAGACACACAAAAATACAAATGTCTCCCGCTAATTTTCCGACTTTGGATGTAGATTTATCAAAATTTAAGTCACTTTTTTTGCGCAACTTTCAAAATGAGCTTATAGCTAATCACTGGGAAATAAAGCTTCACCCATACAATCTTCTCCACCAGTTTCGCACCCATGGGGTAAATTTTCCGAAATATTGGTAAGCAAAAATGATTGAATTTTTATAAAGAGTTTGAAGTTCAAACTTTAATCCCGATCGGATGATGGGACGTCCGGTTCAATAAACTCAATTTTTATTATTGGCAAAAAGACACAACTTTGATTCGTAAACTCAATCTTGAAATAGCAAAAATAGAACTAGTTTTTCACAAATTTTCGACTATGATTTCTGAAATATAAGAAATATATTTTAGACTTTATAAATAATTATAAAGTGAACCAGATCTTTACCGGATCCCCCCAGGACCAGATCCCTAGCAGATCAACACCAGATTCCCACGAAATCTCCACCATATCCCCACCAGATCCCCACCACTTCCACCCCACACAATCCCACTCCACACACAACCCACCTGCTACTAAGGCAATGGTAAAAGCGGCTGATTATGGAAAAACAAAAAATGTGGACGTCTGTTTCCCAGCGGTTAGTGTGCTGGACTGCTGGGCGGGAGGTCGTGGGTTCGATCCCGCCTCTGAACATCTAATAATAAAAGTTTTTTTTCTTTCTTTAGAAAAATAGCTTTTACTCATACGGTCACCTTCACCAGCTATTGGCGCCAGCTGTAAAGTAATATAGCCATGAAAAAGCAAATTCTCAAAACTTTGCCGTTCGGATTCGGCATTAAACTGTAGGTCCCTTTCTCTTGTGCGAACAAATTTAAAGCACACACGCCAAGAGATTGTGGGAAGCTTGGCTTAAACGAAAGTTTTCTAGTTTTAGATCCTCAGTCAGGCGTCCGTAAAAGAGCTTCGCTCTTAAAAGTTTTATATGTCAGTTTTCTGCGACTATTCCTGACAACATTTTCCAAAATATGATCTTTGAAGTCGATTTCAGCATAAGATATGAATACTTAGAAAAACTCAGCTTTCAATCTCTTATAATTTGGGCAGTGCGGCTGTCAGGTTGAGCTGTTTGACATTCAAATAAGAAACATTTGTTTAAAATAGACATTCTCCCTGAAGAAGATTTTATAAACTTCGAAAAGCTTATGAAAATTGTGAATAAAACTTCGTAGGATCCGAGTGATGAACACTTACATAGCCAGTTCCAAGTTTCTTGATTAAACTATTTGTCAAAGAAAAGAATTTGGAATGCACTAGATAAAGATGCGCACTCTTACCTCAACCAATTACTTATCAAACATCCCTCGTAAAAACGGAAATAGAGAAATGTTAATCATATCACCTAATACATGGGCATGTAATCAAAGGCTAAGGTATAATCAAAACACAGAAACTCACTACGAAACTGGTTGAGTTGGTCTTTGTTTAGCATATGTACAAACGTACAAACAGCTGGCAAACTAGTCAAAGAAAGTCTTTCCCCTTCTTCTATTGCCGCGGTCACGATTCGGACTCTTGACTATTGTATGAATCTTGGACCATGGGCCCCCACAAAATGAATATCATAAAAAAAAGCCAAATAGAAAAAGCGCTGGCCTCAGCTCGGCAGATGGCAAATTCGGTCTCAGTTTCAGTCTGTATTGTGACTCCAGCATAAACGGACGTTCACAGTTTGAGGCAAAATAGAAAATCCGCCGCGCCTGCGCAAAAAATAACAACGAAACGCATTAAGCGAACTATAGAGAAATTCAAGTGAATTTCATTTACATTTGCTGCGTCTGGCAGACTGAACGTTATTAGCATGCAAACTGTGTTGTCCAAATAAAAGCTATAACATTTGTGCCAAGTGTCTAAATCTGCCATTCCATTCAGGCATTAACTCCCGCGCACGTGTTCGACTGCATCAAGGTTCCATCCATCCATCATTATGGCCGTCTCACCTGGACTCCTGCATATGGATCAGCCTCTGCGTGCTTTTTATCAATTTTTTGTGGATTTAATCATATTCACATTTAAATCGATATTTTATATTTTGGAGTCGCTATATTATACGCTATTACCACAGCGTTTTAGAAAGTTAAAGGTAAGAAAGATTAATCAAAATTAAAAGAAAACAACAAAAAAATAGGAGAAGAGCTTAATGCATATATGATTAATATGATGAACTTTTTACTTTCATTGGACTTTGTCATTTTTTTTTTGTTTTATAAATTGATTGACCTGCCTGCCATTTGTGGGTTTTGAACAATTAAGCTTCCAGAAAAAAAGCAGCCCACCTTTCCACTTGACACTCAAGACACAAGTATCTACGGGGGCTACCATAAAGCAGTTTTTTGCTTAGCAAAAATTTCACAAACTCTAATGAGCCACAACATGAAAGGTTTCAACGTTTTGCTTGTCGTAATAAAAACAAATCAGTAAGACCTTAAAAAAAACAATCTACAAATTCAATAAACGAACATTACATACACTGCATACAACTCCTAAAATAAAACGGAGGCTGAAACACATTTAAAAAGAAATGCGATGCGAGCTATTTCGTTAAATTAGGTTACCTAAAAAAGAATCGAATTAGGAACGTACTGCACTTGCTTAATTTGTACTTAATGATTCTAAGCTATGCTACGCTCAAAAAAAATCAAAACATACGGGATTGAATCAATTTCAAACAGTAATAAAAACAAAGTAATCCCAAATATTCTTGACCAGAATCAAAAAAATATGAATTTGATTCCCAACAAAGATTACAGTTACCCTGGGGTAATCTGTAAGAAAATCGAATTAAGCAAAAAATTTGAGCACTATTTAATCCCAAAGCAGCATCAATTTAAGCATGTTCAAGATTAATTTGAGCAGGGCTGCAAACCTCCTATTAATCGGAACTGGTTCACTCCGGGGTTCGAACCTCTTAAAATGTTTGGGTTCGGGTTCATGGAGCGGGTTCAGAAGGTCGCTAAACCAAGGTTCAGGTTCGAACAGGGGTTCGGGAATAATTTTGTTTTATGGCTAATTCGGACAACATTTAAATTGGAAATTACTTCAAAATTTTAATCATTATGGGCGCGCGCACACATGTGCCCAAATGATGACAAATACCCATGCCCTTCTTAAATATCATGGTCAGCCATCAGCTTATCTTTCAGATGCAAGTGAGTCTTGATATTTTCTGTATAATATTAGAGTATTTCAGTAAACTTTTATTAATTCTGGCTCTTTGGCTGGGTACTTGTGCCTCAGGAAGATTTTATACAAGAAAAGAGATATTTTAAGTTCTTGACAATGATAGTTTTTCCAAAGCTTTAATACATAAGAAATTTGAATCAATCTTTAAATTCCAAAAAAAGAAAGAAGATGAACATGGTACAGAATCATAGGTGCTATTATTAATTAGTTCCTTTTTGACGATTATACACAAAGTTCAGCAAGTACGTTTATTTGCAGCAGCTACATGTTATTAGCGGTTCTAAGTCAAAAATATTTGGGTCTTTTGGAATCCAAGATTCAGATGGGATTGAATTTAAAATGAGGAGAACGGTGTTCCTAAGCACTTTCTAAACACATATGTACGAATATTTTAGAAGTTTAAAAAAACCTGCACGAGTGCATTAACGTCTATTGGAAATTTATAAATACTAAAAAAAAATTAGTAAAAACATATTTTTGAACCGAACCCTTTCTGATTTGTTTTTACTCCGGTTCGGATTTAAGTTTGGACCGAAATATTTGTTCTGCTCCGGTTCAGGTACGGTTCGGGCTTCCCAAAAATGCGGGCGTTTCAACTCCAAACCGGTTTGCAGCCCTGAATTTGAGTTCGATATGTAATTTTGATTCGATCACATTACTTTCCTTCTCCATATTCAATGGGACATTCTTATTCACTTCTTCTTCAAAGAGACCAAACCAGTTTTGGTTTATTAAAGATTATCTGAAAACAAAGAAATATACAAATTTTAGGGCTCAATTGGGATTCGAACCCACAACCCCATGCGCACTTAACACGAATGGAATGGCATCTCAGTTTGTTACACCATGTCTCAAATGCTACTTATATTTTTTCGCTCTCTAATTTACGAACATGTCATCTCGAAAGGGATTGAAGAAAGTACATTTAAAAGAGAGTTCCGCAGCCATAGCATCTCGGGGTCGAACATACTCGCAAATTCACACCGAATGCTTGCCGAAGTCATGCATCATTGTTTGTTAGAGAGAAACAGTCACATTTTCGCGCTCTCTTCTTGGGGAACTCTGATTTGCAATGATACAAGTTCGAAAAACATGGGCCAATCCTTAAAAGCTTGAATTGTGTAGAAAATCCTGTAAGTCGAGATTGAGGCTCATGCCGGACTTACTCTAAGATTAAAAATATCCCGACTTCTTTTTTCTGTGTAGCGGTAAAATGTAAACATGTAGGGCCTATACCTGGCTCTTTTTGGTAAGCTTTTCTCCTGCATTGTTGTTCATCGGAACGGACATTAAATAGTTTGAAAATGGTTCAGCGTTATATTAAATTTCGGGTTCGAACGAAGATTATTCAATGGTTCATGTTTTCCGCCAAAGGTTTTGATTCAAACTTTGGTTCGAGCTACGTTTTGGGCATCAACATCTTAAATCAGCGGTGGGCACGAAATTTGAATTTGAGAGCAGTCAACAACATATCAGCGCTGCTTGTGTCGAGCTTCAAACTACAAACTGCATATATTTTGATTTTGCAGCCGTTTGCTTGCCCACACTGCACTTGTTGCGCCGTCTGCTTGTGCGACCAGCTGACGCTGCACGTCGGTAAGCACAGATTATGTTGTCTGAGTGACGTCAGATGCCGAAAAATAACTCGCAATACAATTCAGATTAAAGGCGCCAACCGCTGTCTTCAATATAACTTTCTACTTCGTCAAAATTTCAAAGCCACATTGACAAAGTAATAATCCGAACCACAACATATTTATGTTCAACCTTAGTAGTCTATAAATTGTTGAATTAGTTTATAAACTTTGGAATCAAGTATCTAAATAAAATCCGTCTTTTTTTGGAGGCGATTTTATTACTTATTATAAACGACTTTACAAAATTTGCGGTGCCGTATCGAACAGATTTAAGCATGCGAAAAATTTTGGTTTGGAACAGGTTTAGCCTCGACTATTAAGTTAAATATCATCTAAATTTTAAGACCTGTTAAATATTTTTCAATTTCTTTAAAACGAACAATTGCTGCACTAAGAAAAAGAAGAATAATTGAATAATTTAGGGTCAAACGCTCTGGTAAAAAAATCTTTTCGTTCTTGAAATCAAGCTTTTTTCGAGTGGGTGAGCATGCCATGTTAATTTGATGGAAACATAAGTTTTAACTTTATTTATTTATTATCAACTGAACCCTTTTCATATGGAAAATCCCATATCTGATTATTTACTTTTTGTAAAAACCATCGATATAATCGATATTTTTTAGTAAATAGACACAGTTTTATGATTTATTACATCTTGAGGTAATTAAGGTATCATTTGACTATTTTTACAAACTACATTTTGGTTGCGTTCAAACTCTAAAGATTGAAGCTCCTAAACATAAAAATATAGATTTGGGAACGATTTCTCTGCTTCTAGATAGCCCAATGTATTACAGTAGATGTAAAATGTTCCTGCCCTAATTGTATTTTTATAAGTTTAACAAAGGATATGTATTTCGAACTAGCAAGTTTTTGCCGGCTCGAGGTCATATTATTCTGCACATAACTTAAAATATGAACACAAAACTCCACAAATAGGGCTAGCCGCGTGGATGTCTGGTTTTTGCACTTATGCAGACTTGGAATTTCCAAGCAGTATCATATCAATGCAGTTTACTGATTTGCAGTCGATCGGCAAATACTACTGAAGATATAACCGGAGGTTATTGAAAACAACTGTATACAGTCGAGCAGCTTACTTTATGGTGTTGTAAGTTTATATTTAAAGTTATGTGAAAACATCATATGACCTCAAGCCGGCTAAAACAAGACTTAATACAGATTAAAATAAGTTCTGGAAAGTTATTCATGAATTTATATTAATGGAATTGAGGAAAGAGGATTAACTTGAAATAGAAACATATTTATTACATGTATAAAACGTAGAGCAAAAATTTGTTGGTAATCCAAAGAATGCACTCAGAAAACCTCACTTTTTGTGAACGAAACCAACCAAAATAATGACGAAAAATATCAACAAAATGTACTCGATATCCGATATACCGCCTCAGAAAAATAATCGATAATAATTAATCGTTTTTTTTTTTAACAAAAATGTCGATATTTCGATATAATTTCCGGCATCCTCAGTCTATATAATTGTTTATATCTATACTATAAATTTGTAGAAAAAAATGTATGTGTGAGGGGCTTCTCCGCAACGAGTCTACAAATAGGTTCCTTTCAAATTAAAAATTAGTCAAAAAAATCTCAAATTTGGGCCAAAAATATGTGTTTGAACGCCTATTTCATTTCATTTTGAAAGGAACATTTTATAATACATTTATTAAGCAGCGAAGTGCGCGGGTCTTTCTTAAATAATACATAAAATTTAACCCCGTTTGTTCAATCGAACTTATTTTTTGAAAAAAAGGTTATATTTATAAGATTAATAGAAATATATATAAAAAAATTTTATGCATTATATTTTGATTTCTTTTCTTTACTGAAAGAAATGCAACAGAAAATGTTTCCTTAAAAATTTTAAATATAAAAATTAAATATAAAGATTAGTAAGTATAATTTTGGAGTAAGACTAATTAATGATTATTTCTTGAGTAAATGATAAAACTTCTGGATAATACTAATTTCTAAAGTTCTTGCAATAAAAAATAACTAAAATACATTTTAGAAAATTTATTTAGTATTGATGGATTTATGGTTTCCGGAAAAGCACATTCTGGCGGCTCAAAACGTCAATTCCAGTTCTTAACAAACCTTGGCTTAGCAGAAGACATCACATTAGATTAAACACACAATACTCTAAACAAAACAAGTTATTTGCTCAACTTACATACTAATATTTGCTAAGAATTTTTGTCGTTTTGATTGTATTGAATTATGCGGTGGCAAGTTGTAAGTTCCTTAACTGAAACCAGTTATTTATGTTAAGTACAATATGTTCAACTTGGTCTTTGTAATGAAACACACTTTTATTTTCATTTGGCACACATATTTACATACATATGAATTTTTAACAAAAGCTGTGAGGCAATCCCAATTTTGCATATATCTTTTCGACGTCCGAATTGCAACATAACGCCAAAGTTGGACAATGATTTAAAATATTGTATGTGGTAAGCCTATTGCCATTTTTGTGGTTCCTCCACTCACACACACACACACAGCACAAAAGTTCAATCAAGTTCAAAACGTTAGTTTGGGCCCCCCTACAATGTTAACCATAAAGCATATTGTTTATTATTCAACCAGCTGAATACTAAGAAAAGGCCACCAAACTGCCTGCCAAACAGGGAAAAACTTTTCTTTTTTCAAGTATAGGCGAAATGTGCAATACCGAAAACAAAAATGACAAAGGGAAAAGCTACGCGTGCGGAAAACTTGTTGTCATGTGCATTGGAGTGCAAAAGGTAATGGCTTTGCCACCAAATTGTTATACTACAAATATTTTTTTAACTTAATTTCAATGCCGTTTTTTGGGGTACGGCTAATTGAAAAAACCATAAAACAAAATATGCATAAATATTTGCAAAATCTCAAGTGTTTAGTGGTAGCTTAAGTGCTTCATAGTTCACATATTATAAATGACGTCTGCGGATGCCGAAAACAAAAATAGTAAAGCAAATAGAGGCATTCATTCATTCGTGGCTGACCATTAAGTCCATCGAATCCACGGGCGTGTGAACAACATATTTGTAAGCCAGCGAAGCAATTCAAAACAAAGCTAAAGTTTTGTTTTAAGTAGTTTTGTTTGTTGTACAAAATGGTCAGAAAAAGATTTACAACCGTTGGTTGTAAAATGCAACTGAAATTAGAATAAAATGGAAAGTTAATGGATCTTAAAATTTGAGCATGAGCCAAGCAAATTCAGTGAATCCACATGGATTGCGAGAATGATAACACACTTCTTGAAGTGAATTGGAGAAAATGGAACAAAATACAGTTACATTTTAAAATGTGATTAAAATGTAATTAAAAGCGTTTATTAAATATATTTTAATATAAACTTATTCAATTAAAAGCCGTCGACGTATAATTTTCGTAGGGATTTTAATAAAAAGGAATTTTGGATGGAGTATATTTTGTCATGATTACAGAGTTTGTGGAGTAGTAGTTTGAATTCATAAAGATTTTACATAAATAAATTTAAATACATCGTGAAATAGTTTACATTTTGGGAATAAGATCGGTGAAATCTAGCTTTGGAACATTGCCGTCATTAGTGTGTAATACATTAAATACATTAAACATTAAATGTAATACAGAACAAGTTTTGTAACATTACAATTTTAAAGATCTTCCGTGTGTATGCGCCGTCTGTAGGTTGAAGCATTTTTAATATATTGGTATAGGCTGTTCCAGTTTTCGGTAATTGTCTAGTACAGGGACCTTACCTCAGAAAATTCTAAATAAAATTCCCTTCGATAGATGGTGAATTATGAAGAATATTCAGGAACTTAAACGAATTTTGAAATTTTAATAAAACATACATATCTGTATGTGCTTTGAGAAGTATGTCATTCTTTAACTATTTTCCACACCACCATTTGTGGTATCCCCAGAAGACCTAGTCCACGTAAGAAAGTTAAAAACTTAGTTTTGCTCATCTTGCTCGACTCCATCATCATCCTCTAAAGGTGTTTTTTTAAGAAAAAAAAGAAAAAATCTATTTTAACCGCAACCAGGAAATTTTGTTTAACCCTCGTACACGCACATAGCTCCTAGCCAGACCCCATACATTTACGTGCATATATTTGTATGGGAATTAGAGTTCCATGCCGGCGAATTTTTAGCTCAAGTGGGTTAATGTTTTTGTTTTGAGCCAAAACAAAGTTGTTCGAACAAAAAAAAAGGAATTGCTATTGAGATTTATGGTAAAACATGATACGAAATTTCTCTTTATCGGGGGTGCCACAGAAACCTCTTCCAACCAAATTCCAACCGAATTCCAATTCTTAGGTGCCACAGAAATTTCCTTTGGTTGGTTTCAAACCTCTAATGTTTTGTTAAGAAATTTTGATAAGCTTTTTTCACTAGCCTTTTGTCGAAGTGGCGCTCTCTACATGACAGCTAGCGGGTTAAGGGATGTAAACTAACACCTCATGTTTGGCGCCAACAAATTTTTAAATTTTTTAAATTTGGTGGAGAAAACGACTTAAAATTGATTTATTATTTAAAAAATGCATTACAAAACATATAACCAGGGCATAATACCGGAACCGTTAACCGAAATAAACCGTTTCACATCCCGTACCGGAACCGGAATTGAAGCAAGTTTTTTTTGGGAACCGAAAACCGTTTATTATTGGGACCGATATAACCGGAACGAAACCGAAACGTTGGTACCGGTACAGTTTCGGTTTTTACCTTTGCAGAGCGCAGGAGGAGTCATAACATTTAACCCATCGATTGCCCCAACCTACAGGATACCAAAATATTTGCTGACGGAAGACATCTTCAACTCTTGCTCCAATTTTGCGGCTGTAGATAAGGACTTTCCTCTGAACCGGAAAGTGGGACTCAGTTCGCGAAATTGTACGCATATTAGAATCAGCGGAGGCGGACACAACTAAACTTAAAGCCGAAAGTCTAGTTTTGGGCGATTTTTATTCCATTTGGATTCACTTCAAATTGGAAATATCAAAAAATTCGTTCTCTCTTGCGAAATCGTTTTTCAGGAAATAGAAAAGCGAGAGAAATCCCTTTTAAGAACAATACTTTTCTATGTGCAATATTTTTGGACCCTAGGTCTAACGTAACGCCAAGTACTGAGCAAAAAAATACTTGTATCGATATTTTACATAATATTTTTGCACAAATTTTGTCGTTTGCTGATCAATCACTGCTTAATGAACTGCAGTTCAAATTCTGGTTCATCTGAATTGTGTGCGATTTCAAAAGTCGTTCTTTCTGTTCCAGCTACGCAAGTAAGCGTGCAATGCCTATTCTCTGGCGTTAAATATATAATGAATCCGCTAAGAAGTTGCATGGACTCAACCACATTTAATGCAATTATGTCACTGCAAGCAAATCACAAGAATGCTATATAGTGGACGTATAAAATTCGAAGTTAAATTCGAAAACTAATAATACATAATATAATATTTATGAGCATATAATGTAATCATTAGATTCATTTTGTGTTGAATTTTGATTCGTTTTAGTAAACAGGAATAAAATGATTTAGATTTATCTCCGAATTTAGTTTTTCAGTATTAAAAATAACTATTACTTATATCGGTACGTTCCGGTACGTACCGGTATACCGAAATAAAAATGCGGGTACCGTATCGAAACCGAAAACCGAAAACCGAAATGGAACTTAGCCGAAACATTCATTTCGGGACGTACCGGTATCGGAACCGGAACCGATATTCGTTTCGGGATTATGCCCTGCATATAACACAATCAAAAAATTTCAGTTTTTAAATTTTTTGGCGAGAGATTCAGCCCTTTTTTTAGAGATCGAACATCAATTGGAACATTTGGTGTTCCAACCAGATTTTCTAATTGGAAAATGAAATCTCTAGAAATTCTGTGGCACCAACGAATTTTTCGAGAGATTTAAAACCAAACGTCGGCAAAATCTCTAGAGATTTCTGTGGCACCCCCGTATGTGTTATGGGGAATGCATGAGAAGCATAAATAATCGACTTTTGAGTGTTGTTGACAGACCGGATTAGTGCATTTGAAGCAGCAAAAAGGAGTTTAACGACGCAGCTTATCGCCTGTTTCTGAACATATACGCCTTCAACATTTTTTGTGTAATGAACGGTGGACAACAAATTGACCGCCTTATTCTTTTTTGGCACGTAGCTGCAAAGCGAAACAAGACTGTCACAAAAACCAATCACAGTTGGAAAGACTGTCCGTTTGGCGCTCTTCATCGCTTCTTTGGGAAGACATCTTTTGTTTGATCGACTATCAGCTGCTCAAACTCAGAGGAAAAACAAGTAAGAGTGTTGCGGTCGAGTGCCCCGACAGCAAAATACCCTGTTCCAAGTAATGTGGTTCCTACAGCTTTGAACTCCTTTTATTTTAAAATTTATTTGAGTAAATGGGGAGGCGCACTTGCATATCTTTGGTGTTTTTGCTCGGATCTTATAGTATAGTAGGTATACAGAATAGACAGATATTGGGCCTTACTGAATATATATTAAGTCACTAGGTTCAAGCTTAAAAATTGTAGCTCTGACAGTTTTTCGCGGTTAGAAGAAGGAGGAGGAGGAATTTGCCAAATCTGGAGCAAACTTCTATTTTATATATATTTCTATACAAAATGTTGACAAAATTCACTTATTTTGTCTTTGTTTTTTTGTACTCAAGTTTTTCACCAAAATAGCTGCCAATGAAGATTTTTTGTAGCTTTTAGAGCAAAACATTAGGCGTTTCCCTTTTTTATTCCTCAAGAGTGGTACTCTATCCATGAATAAAGAAAAAAATGATTTGTTTCGACGGTTTTTCAAAATTCTGTAATTTTCAGCAAAAGGGTTGCCAATTTAAAAACTGTATAATCTATTTTAACAAGCTAATACATTTTTTAACAAGTTGAGTTTAGATTAACATAAATATTTAATTCCAAATGTTTGGTTGTGCTGGCTCAAGGTCATCCGTTCCATCCAAGGAATGAAAAGACGATAGTTTTTTGATTTCTGTTTTCCAAATATATTTCGGGCCCACATCGGGGTCCGTCTTCAGGGGGCTAACAATCAACATTAAACAGATAAAATTATCAAGATTTTCCCAAGAAACAATTTTTGAACATCATTGGAACCTATACATACATGTTTACGGGACAAGTACGAGTGCTCGCCACGGAGTCTGATATTCAACTAATTTCGTCTGATGTTTGTGCCAAGTAGGTTTCTGTATATGTGTGCACAGTTCTCTGCGTCAGTTTTAAAATTCAGCCTAATCTCTGATGGTACGTTAATGATGTTCAGCATCTCCAGAGTAAAGCGTTTGTTGTAGTGGCTCTCTTGTTGTAAAATGCTTGTGGCATCAAATTCTAGAGAATTGCCGCTCTCAGTGCAATGCACGCAAGCGCTGTTTTTGGTGTATTAATGATGTTGCGTTTTTTAATGTCTGACTTGTGTCCAGATAGTCTTGTCTTAACTTAGGATTTTGTCGTTTCAACATATATTTTCTTACATATATTGGTCCCGTTTCCAGCGCATGGTATTTTGTATATAAAGTTATGTTTGTCCAACGTTGATACTTTGTTCTTCATGTTACTGAACAATGCAGCCGTGGTGTAAGTTGGCTTGTGAGAAATTCCTTGTCATATAAGTCCACTTTGGCCAGTCTTTCCGAGTAATGTGGTATGTAAGTGACTGACTTGTATGTTCTGGTCTGTTCCGTATGTGTTTTTATGGTTTCCTTTCCAATGTCTTTAATGATCGTCCTGAGGGAAATCATTCTTTGACAGCAGTTTTTTGATTATCCACACATTGTCTTTGTGAAAAATTGGATCACTAGTGTCAATTATCCGCTTTGCAAGATTTTTCGCTGTGTTGAATATCATATTTTAAGGGTGTTTTGAGAAGCAATTTATGATCCGTCCTGAAGCTGTGGGTTTTTGATACCAGTTTACCTTTAAAGTGTTGTTTATCCTGTGCACTGCAGAGTCAAGAAAGGGTAATTTGTTGTCTTCTTCTACTTCAAAGGTAAATTGTATGTCCTTATGGTACGAGTTGAGCGTCTGTAAAGTTATTTTTATGTCATCTTCCTTAACTGTCGTAAATAGGTCGTCTACATATTTGGTTAAGAGTCTGGTGGTCTTGACCTGTTTAAGGACTTCTTCCATAATTATGTCAGCAATTATTACCATGAGGCCGGAGACCACAGTTCCTCACCAAACTGTTTAATGTTGTCAGGGGCCTACCCCTGAAGACGGACCCCGATGTGGGCCCAAAATATATTGAAGGAAAAACAGAAATTCTTTCAGCTATCCTTGGATTGCCTTGGCCAGCACAACCAAAATTTTTATCAGTCCAGAAACATAAAATTTCAACTTTTAAAGTTTGAAAATGTAAACAAATAGTATCAACCCACTCTTAACCATTTTTTCCAGTCTATAATTGAGGCCTGCCCACTCCGTCTTCCAGAAAGTTAATATGTTTTAGTATTTAAAAACAGGCCTCAAGAATTATCATACTACAAAATTTGCAAAGTCCTTGATGGATAGTTTTTTATGCTATTTAGCACATTGGCGTTGAGGGCTCTGATGGCATCAGGAAATTTCTGATATAAATGTGTGCTGAGTGACATATTTGAAGTAATCGTTACCCCCAGGTTCTGATCCTTCCTCTGTTGTTCCGTATGAGTTTGTAGAGTATGCTTGGATTTGGATTGGTTTAATGCTCGGAATAATGATATATCTAAGCTGCTTGTGGAGTATGCTTGAACTTGTGATTTGATTCGGGATGATGTCACAGATTCTGAAGTACTGTAGTATTATCGACCAGATCCAAATAGCTTGTCAAGTTGTTGTCATCCATGTTGAACATTAATGAATTTTCTTTTTTGTTTATTTTAATTTAAGTTTATTGTTTCCAAATGCTTTCGATTTCACTTTCAGAACGTCTCCGGCCAGGTGGTGCTTGTAACCGGTGGTGGCGGTGGTGTGGGTCGCTTGATAGCCCTAAACTTTGCACGACTTGAGGCGCGAATAGTCATTTGGGATATAAATCAAGAAGGTAATTTACATCAGCATGCTAATTGGCATTCGGGTACCTTTCAATTAACAACATTTCGTGGGACGGGGGGTTATGGACCTCTTTTTGACTAGAGGAGAAAGTTGTTACATTTAAGATTTAATTATTTTTCCATTGCAGCCATCAAGACTACCGTCGATCTGTTGGCCAAGCATGGCTATCACAATTGCAAAGGTTATGTGGTGGATATATCGGATCGTGAGCAGATCTATCAAAGGGCCGCCCAGGTTGCCGAGGATGTGGGTCATGTGGATATATTGATCAACAATGCGGGCATTGTATGCTGTAAACCATTTTGGGAGCTGCATGATCGTGTCATCCAGAATACGTACAACATCAATATCATCTCTCATTACTGGACAGTCAAGGCCTTTCTGCCGCATATGATGCGTACGAATCGTGGTCACATTGTGACCGTGGGTTCAGTCACCGGAATGTTGGGTACATATGGTTGCAGTGATTATGCAGCCACCAAATATGCTTGCATTGGCTTCCATGAGAGCTTGCTGACCGATTTGAAGGCGCATGGCTTTGATCAGATCCAAATGAGTTTGATTTGTCCCTATTATATCAATACGGGCATGTTCTCGGGTGTGCGTCCACGTATGTTGCCCATGCTAGAGCCTCAATATGTGGCCGATCGCATTGAGCAGGCGGTGCTCAACAATGAGGTGTGGTGTGTCCTACCCAATTCCATACGCCTGCTGACGCCACTTAAATGGTGAGTTGCCAATGTTGATGGAAATTGAGCAAAATTAATGCAGGTTGTTTCTTTTGACAGCTTATTGCCAGCCAAGATGTGCTGGGAGCTAATGTCGCGCGTTATACGAGGACCCGAGTCAATGATGATGTTCCAGGGACGAGGTCGTGTGGCTGCCGGTTAGAAAAGAAATTTTTACATGAGAAATGGAAATATGTTAAGTTGCTTTAAGAGGAAAATAGAGTTAATAAAAATTGTATTTTATTGTTTTAATAGTTAAATCAGTTTTTAATCTAAATAAGAGTAAAATATTCGTTAGCAATCTACGCACAGCATAAATAGTAAGTGTGAATTGAAAGTGATATATGATTGTTAATTTTTCTTAAAATTTTTTCTTCTGATAAATATTTGAGTGAACAAAATAAAGTTAAGTAGAGGTGAAATCTTTAGAAAGATTGTGTAGTAGAGTTTGGCCAAGTATTCTTAGAGACGATAACAATATACAAGTTTTGGCCATATTCGACGGACCAATGTTTTTTTTTTTTTGAAAAGATCAAAGTTGTCCTTTCCTTCCTTTCAAAACACTTTTTTCTTTTCCTCGCGTTTCGGCAAATATAACATCCCCGATCCACAAACAAATCTACACTAATTTTTTTTTCCTTTCAAGGATTTGTTTGAATCACTATTCGACCTCTCGTAAATGCTCGCTTTGAGCTTTCGACGAACAATTGACATCAAAACATTTGTTATCAAATCGCAAAAACACTCCTGATGGACGATTTAACAAACTTCATCTTCAAAAAAGAACGGCCCAATAACCATTTTAGCACAAACGTCCACCAAACAGTGTCTTTTTCAGCGTGAAGTTGAACCTCTTGAGGATTTTTAGTGGCATAAATGCGTCAATTTCGTTTGTTTACCGGTTCGTTCCTCGTTGTGTTTTCAACCTAGACTTTTTTGTTGAACGCGTGAGGTGTACTTTCCCTTAATCTACTTCTACTGAAGCTTACAACGCGATATGTAATTAGTCGATCAGGCATCGCTGTCAAAAGTTATTGTGTAGACTATGGACAACCCTGCATTCTGTTAACCCTATGTCACAACGATAGTTTAGACTTTTTCAACTCATAGCGGCACAAAAGAAGATGTTGTAGTGATTCCTCCTCTTCCTTGTACCTGGTACTTTTACAGAACTGTAGAGCTGAGTTGGGAGATAGTGACCCTGCCAGAAGTATTAAGAGTTCCCTTTTGTGGCTTGATGCTTTTTATGAGTTGGGCCATCGGAGAAAGGATGTTCAAATAAAAAACCAATGCAAGGCGTAGGGTATATGAATGAAATCTTCTTTTTTGGTAAAACGGTCACTTTGACATACTTAAGCTAATAACTATCTATACAAAACGCTTTCTTTTAAAGGGGTGTAGGCAGTTAAAAGTCCGAATAAACCAAAAGTATTGATTCGTTTAGATGAGAGAAGCTTGGCTTGGCCCATTTGAGACGGTATAGCCAATTTACATTTACATTGATTCACGACAACATTTAAGCTAGTAATGGTAGTAATGACAGGACTAAAAAGTGATTTACGATGACAACGTTTTCTCCTTCATCCCAAATCAAAAAAAAAAAGATTATTTAGAGCTTAGAAATAGTCGCAGGCTTAAGTTCGTGTATATTTTAGGTGCTTCCATATATCTTTCGGCATTCGTCATCAGTAGATCTCGGATTTTGCTTATTTCCAAAATTTTCATCAGATTGACCTTAGACCTTTAATCGATCAAATATAACAAATTTTACTGCATATCGAAAATATGCAAAATATATGCAATTGAGCGAAAATGAATCTTCATGCTTATTTATTGTCGTGTAAACAGTTTGAAGAAGTAAATAATGCAACTGTTTCTCGAGTTGTGAACGACAGCATTCGTACTCTGTGGCCACACGGAAAGAAGTCAAAAGTATTGGTGCTCTTAACGGATGCTGCGGCATATATGATTAAGCTGGTAAAAATTTAAAAGTTTTTTAACCGAATCTCATACACAAAACTTGTTTGGCACACGGTTTGAATTTAATTGCTGAAAAAGTAAGAACATCGTTTCCCTGACGCTAACTCGTTCATATCCTGTCTAAAAAAATATTTCATAATAGTTAAAGCAAATACCTAACAAGGAGTTACCACCAGAACCGATCATACCCAGGTGGGGTACATGGTCGAAAGCGGCATCATCTTATGCAGACAGCATGGAGGGAGTAGTAGAGGCAAAGAAAAATTTAAGCAGAAAATATATTTTAAATCCAAATGTTAAAATTTGTTTCAAGGACTTGAATTGTGACATAGAAAATATCATATAAAGCTTCTTCAAGTACTTTTGTGACAAAATGAAGTTTTTGAGAATTTCTTAGCGAAGCCGTTTAATTAATAATTTAGAGAAAATTAATTAATTAACACACAGAAAAAAAGATCAAATATCAGCCATCTCTTTAATAATATCGAAATAATATCAATTTTTCATATTAATGTGATACTTTTTCTACCTAAATATAAAGAACCACACGAATACGCCAAAAAAAAATATTTCTGGAAGCGTTAACTTTTTGTATAAACGAGAACCAATACTTTAAGTTTGAGGAAGAACTTTATGTACAGTTGAAAGATCTCCCCATGAGATCTCCTCCTCACCAATTATAGCAGATATAATCATGGAAGAAGTCCTAAAGAAGAGTTAAAACCACCAGACTCTTTGACTAAATATGTTGACGATCTCTTTGCGATAGTCAAAGAAGAGGACATCCAAACAACTCTACTGGTGCTAAATTCATATCACAAGGACATTCAATTTACAATAGAATTAGAAGCTGACAACAAACTACATTTTTAGACGGCAGTGTGCACAGGAATGATAACACGCTAAAAGTTAACTGGTATCAAAAACCGACAGCATCAGGACGGAATTTAAATACCAACCGCAATAGCTTACAAGCCAACATTCACCATGGCTGCTCTGTTTAGCAATATGAAGAGTCATGTTGCAAAGATGGACATGAATAATCTAATATATAAAATACCATGCGCTGGAGACGGGACCAACATATGTGACATCTTTTGAACGACAAAATCAAAGCTTAAGACGAGAATATCTGGACCCAGGTCAGATATCAAAAGACGATACGAGATTAACACACCAAAACAGCACTTGCGGCCCATTGTGCTGAGTGCGGACATTCTCCTGATTTTGATGCCACAAGTATTCTACAGCAAGAGCGTAACTACAACAATCGTTTTACTCTGGAGATGTTGTATATAATTAATACACCAACAAATATTAGGCTGAACTTTAAATCGGACTTAGAGAACTGCGCACACATATATAGACACTTACTTGACCAAAACAAACATTAGGATTAATTAGTTTTACATCAAACTCCGAGGCGTGCAACTTGTTTCTTGTCCCGTATCAATGTATGTATAGGTTCGAATGTTGTTCACTTTTCGTTAGCTAAAATCTTGTGAAGACGGACCCCGATGTGGGCTCGAAATATATTGGGAAACAAAGAATCCACCATTTTTCATTCCTTGGATAGGACGGACGACCGTGAGCTAGAATAACCAAACATTTGGATTTACACAGATCAGGTCGCTAACACCAAGACAAAATACATGAACGCTATAATATCATGTTGATATAAGACCAATTCAAAATACCCATATGATACTAAATATCGTGTTTTTTTCTTTTCTGTGTATCATTTCCTTTACTTTAATATCTGACAATAATTATTAAAATTTCAATATGGATACCACCCTTTAAATCGGTCTTATATTTTTTTTCAATTTGTTTAACATAGGAAAGTTTGGCATATTTTGCATATTTTGGCATATATTATGCATATGCATTTCATGCAAATATGCAAAAAAAAAATGTAAAATATGGCTATTCTTTTCAACTCTATTTTTAATGAAACGCACTTGGGTGGTTAAACAATATGCAAATATGCAAAATCCGAGGTCTAGTCATCAGAGCTGTGTAACAATAACACAAGAAAACCAAAATTCAAAAAGCTGTCAAAATTGATACAAAAACAAAAAAGTTTAAAAAATGATTACATACATAAGAGCAACAGCGTCCAATCAGTCAGCTGCGTAGTTTAAAACTGAGTCTGTTCTTTTAATCCTATGGTCTGTATATCTGAGCACAATTTTCTGTGTCCGTTTTGTAGTTCAGTCGTATGTGTGTGGGTGTGTTAATTATGTGCAACATTTCTAACGTGAACCGTTTGTTGTGTTTTTGTTCCTGTTGCAGTATGGTATCGATTTTAAAATCGAGTGAGTGTCTGCTCGCAGCACAGTGGTCCGCAAGTGCTGTTTTTTGCATTGGTGTCTCGTCTCGTCGTATTTGATCAGACTTAGTCCTGATAGTCTAGTTTTTAATTTAGATTTCGTCGTGCCCATGTATACCGTGCCACCCTACCTTTTTATATCAAATTACTTTTTTCCAGCGATGCTATTTTGCTCTTTGTATTGAGCTATAGACACTATATCTTTGTAGTAGCAATCGGAATGAATCAAACGATCGGAAAAGTTGGCGTAAAGAACACCGATTTGTAGATCTTGGGTTTTATTTGCTTGGGGATTTACGGTTCTTCTATAGGCCATATATGTATGTGAGAAAATATGATTGGATTTTAAAATTTTGATTATTTTTGTTGTTTTTATGAAAAACCGGATCTCTTACTTCCAAGACTTTTCTAATGAAATTTCGTGATGTTGACTATGATGTTTTTGGGGTGTTTTGAGTAATAATTTATTAGTGCACCGGAGGCCATTGTGTTTAATTCCCAACTCCAATCTTTATTAAGTATTCCAATATGTCATTTGTAATGGACGAGTATTCAATTTTGCTTCCTCCGAGTCAATGAAAGTTTTTGTGGGAACCAGTTGGGTAACATACTAAAAACTCACGTACCCTGCATGTCAGCCATTGAGTTTTGCTGCTTCCTTTCTTACGTTAACGACCTTTTCTTCTCGTTGAACCCCCCCCGGCTCCTATGATCTGCTGGGTGTCTTCCGGATACTTTTGTCGCTGTTCGGATTTAAGTTGTTGAAAACTCCCCATAAAAAGAGTACCCCCTTTAACTACCTCACTCCATTTTACTTTCTTTGATCTCTTCTGGAAACTTCCCACTGTTTTTTTACGACTGTCACCCCTAGCATCTGAATTAAGACCTTCGTTTTGAGAAACGGTTTGATTCTGCTACCTAGCGTTTTGAGTGTTCGTCTATATCTCATTCCGTTTAATACTTTTTTGATTCTACGATGATCGCTTAAGTCATCCACATTTTTGGTGGGAAGTCTTATGTTTGATACAAAAACTTCTTCTATCATCACTTTTAGTGGATAAATAAAACCAGGTAATGATCGAGGAAATTTACTTTATTGGACACTAATCCACCCACACGCATACGTAGAGAGCGGACAGAGGAAAATATCGCAGTTGTATCCGACAGTGTTGACCGTGAATTATAGATTTGGCGCCGTTCGCAGCAATTGGGCCTCTGTTACTCCACTAGGTTGAAAATTTTGGGAAAGGATTTGGGTATAAAACCCGTTCAAATACAGCTGGTGCAAGAACTGAAACCACATGAGCTACCACAACGGTTGGGAAGAAGAGCGCTACCTTAAGATGATTATAAACTTTTTTTGACCAAAATTAAAGTACTGAACTAGGATAACATGTGGTTTCCACAAGACGGTGCCAAATGCCACACAGCACGGGAAACAATGGCAAATCCGAAAAAAACACTTTTTGTTTGTATATGGAAGTTAAAGCTTAAGTTAGCATTAACCGCGGACACCCAAAAGTAAAATGCTTCATTAAGTGTCACCAAAAATTTGATTAAAACGATCTTTGAAAACTCGGAAACTCATTTAACTTTACTTTCTTTTCTTTTAGCATACATACCTATACCCTCCCATATTCTCCTGCTAATCTCTGACTGTGGTCTGTTTATAGTAATGCGGTGCCACTTCTGTTAGCCATTCCTTCTTGATTACCGTCACTTGGTTCATGAACAACTTGGTGGTTTGCAGCAGTTCTCCATAGACCACGTATTGAGCCTGTGGCAGCGTATACAACGTGGAATTCGGATGTATGGCCAATTCGGTGCCACTGCTTATTTGACGATAGACACCCGAATGATGTAGATAGGCCACTTGGGTGAAAAATCCCGCCGTAATGCATTTGCACAGCATTTCCACATCGCCTTTGCAGGAAAACAAGGGTATGCCATATTTCCGTCTGGCCAAACCCAACAGCTGTTCCCTTAATTCACAGGCACGCTTGAGATTGCGATAAATCAAATAATATTGACCACAAAACTCCTTGGTCATGCCCTCCTCCACAAAGGCGGTGTAAACATTAAGCAAAGTGATGAGATCTCCTTCGGCCACCTCGAAATGACGATGAGCAATGCGTCCACTTTGTTGAGCAGCCGCCGAGGGTGGACGAGAGAATATAGTTTGCACCTGGAGCATGGCTATGATGGTAATAATCTCCTCAGAGCAGCCCATTTGGCCGGAAATGTAAAGCATTTTGGAGAGCATAGGAGTAAAGGGCAGTTCGGCAAGCAGATAGCCCACAGGATGGGTTAAATTACCCTGATCATCAATGGAATCCAAAGCATAAAGAGTTTCCAAGGCGGAGAGCAGATTTTTGGCAGGAGGCGGGGCAGGAAAATCAAATCTTAAGATATTTCCTATGCCCAAAGCTTTCAACTGCAGCACCACGCCACTCATTTCACTGCGACGCATTTCTGGGGGTTGTCTGGGAGCAAGACTTTCATAATCCTGTTTGGTGTATAGCCTATAAACCTTGCCCGGACGCATACGTCCCGCTCGACCGGCACGCTGCACAGCTGAAGCTTTACTGACGGGAACCACGACCAGACTATCACTGCAGGTGGCTGGATTATACCATTTCACCTTGACATAGCCACAATCAATGACATAAACTATACCAGGAATGGTTATTGAAGTCTCGGCTATATTCGTAGCCAAAACCACTTTACGTACGCCCTTGGGAGGAGTAAAGAACACAGCCAATTGATCTGTGCTGCTCATGCTGCCGTACATGGGCAAAACCTTGAGATTCTCTTGCTCCGATTGGGCTATGTATTCCCTAAGCAAGTCCAGGGCCTCTAAAACCTCCTCCTGACCCGTAAGAAAGGCTAAAATATCACCAGGAGGCTCTTTCTGATGCAGTTTCCATATAGTTTCCACCGTTTCCTTGACATAATCCGCACAGGGTTCGTTTAGATAGAAGTTGTTGACAGGATGCATACGTCCTTCTATGCTTAATTTGACACTAATCTCTTTTGCCGCCCCTGGCCAGCTAAAGAACTCACTAAAGAAACTGGCATCTATGGTGGCCGAGCTGATGATCAATTTTAAGTTGCTGCGCTTCTTTAGGATCTTCTTGAGCAGACCCAAAACCATGTCTGTAAGCATATTACGCTCATGGGCTTCATCTACTATAATCACACCATATTGGGTGAGTAGAGGATCAGCTAAGAGTTCACGTAGGAGTATGCCTTCAGTCATGAATTTGATTTTGGTTTCCGGTGAAATGCGTTCCAAGAAGCGCACCACATAGCCCACGGTGTCACCCACCAGCTCTCCACGCTCCTGAGCCACACGATTGGCCAAAGTGACCTGTTGAGGAATAAAATTATGTTTAAACGTTTATGATAAGGTTTGGTTACTCACAGTGGACACGCGTCTGGGCTCGGTAATGCCTATAAGACCTTTGGTATGCCAACCCCATTCGAACAGATACTGTGGGACTTGTGTGCTCTTGCCGCTGAAATTTTCGACTTTGTTATACATTTTGAACGTGTTGAGTATTGAAATTTGAACCCACCTGCCTGTTTCGCCCACCAAAATGACCACCTGATGCTGTTCCAGGCAATAAAGTATTTGATCGCGGTACTGACGTATGGGTAAACGCTCGCGCTAAAAAGGTATATAATTAAATCAAAGTTGCTTATTTTATGTGAATGTTTATTTACCTGCTCCACCAGGCCCAGATTGTGATTTGCATTGAAAACAAACGCTGAGGGCTGCTGATCGCTGCCCACGCTATCCGCTATGGCATCATCTGTGTCCGGTTTAAGAAATTTCGGCTTAAATGTGGCCATTTTGAAAGGATATGGTAAACTCTTTTCGGGGCAGGAATAGAAATAGCCGGCTGAGAATTAAGTGTCCAGTCCAAATGAAATTTTAGTTAGAGATGAGCACAATTGTGACAGTGATCGGTGTGAGCGTTACTTTCGAATGTAGTTCACAAATACCGTGACTTTGATATAATAGAGCAGTGGTGCCCAAAATGCCAAAAGCCTATCCCATGGGATAGGAACTCATAATTCTGCCGTGTGTTCTATAAATAGCACGCTCGGCAGCTTGCTCTCTCCCGACGCGAGCTTTCGGCTATTTCTTTTCTAACGAGGCATTTGTTTGTTTGCTTGTTGCGCATGTTTGACATCATGACCCAAAGCTTGATAGTGTGTGTTTGGGCACCACTGTAATAGAGCTATGTTCGATTGTGTTCTTGAAAAAAAAACCCACAAATTTGTTTAAAAACAGTCAAAAAATTTGATATTTTTGAATACAAATTTTTCTTAAGTATAAAATTTACTCGATTTCGAGTTATAAAAACATGAAATATCGGACTTCATAATAATTTTTGAGCATTCTGTTCAGTGCTTTTTAACTATATCTCAGATATCTTCAGATATTTTTGTTGTAACGAGAACTGAGTTGATTCTCTTAAATTAAATAGTTCAACAAATATTTTTTGGTTTCTCGCCCGCCGGGAATGAGGTTGATACCGTTTCAATTTTCGTGTCAGTAGGCTCTTTTGAAAATCAATTTTTAATTGTTTTTAATTTTTAAAATGCCGCGAGAGTGCTTAAATTCACCGGACTCTTTCTGCTATGTTTGCGCAAGGTACACTCCAAATTGTCAAAGAGAGTCCATCAAGCAATCGGTTCAAACGGCTTACGAAAGGGTCTTTGGCAGTCGAATGGTCAACTTGGACAAATCATGGGTACCACATTCAATATGTACTCGCTGCCGCCGGAAACTCCAGCTCTCTATCAAAGAAAAAAAAATAATGATGCCATTCATTGTCCCAGCACATTGGAGAGAACAGAGCAATCATCTAACAGATTGCTACTTTTGCCTATCCAAAGTATCGGGCTATTCGAGAAGAAATAAAGATCACTTCAAATTTCCCACTGTTTCATCTGTTGATCTGCCATCATCATCTTTACCAACCTGTCAAGGTGATGGAAACTTGAGCTCATGTCCAAGCTCTTCAACTTTCCATCCATTATTCGATGAAGAAATTCTCGGGGATGAAGTCGGGGATTATGATGATGTGAAATTAATACCAAAGAGCCACTCTGGATCCGTAAATCAAGCGCAGTATAACGATTTGATAAGAGACCTGAATTTGCCAAAATCTAAGGCAGAATTATTGGGATCAAGATTAAAGGAGTGGAATTGTTTGCAGGCGGATGTCCGTATTTGCTCTCAGCGCCGTCGGGACGAAAAATTCCACGATTTGTTTCAACAAGAACAAACGTTGTGCTATTGTATCAATATTGATGGTTTGATGGACAGAATGGGTATAACGCATGATGCAGACCAGTGGCGCCTTTTTATTGATTCATCTTGCAATAGCTTAAAAGCGGTGCTTCTACATATTGGGAACACCTTTCCCTCAATACCCATTGCATACTCAACAAATTTAAAAGAAACTCATGAGACTGTTAAGTACGTATTGGAAAAAATCGACTACAAACATCACCAGTGGCTCATTTGTGCAGATCTGAAAATGGTATCCTTGGTCATGGGAATGCAATTAGGATTTATTAAGTACGGATGTTTTCTTTGCGAGTGGGACAGTCGTGCACGCAAGGACCATTATATACGAAAGAGTTGGGCTCCGCGTACTGATTTCGCTTCTGGGAAGCAGAATGTTCTGCGCTTGCCCCTAGCCAAGGCAGAAAAAATCTGTCTACCACCTCTTCATATTAAACTTGGAGTGATGAAGAACTTTGTGAAAGCACTTCCTAAGGATGGACGGGCAATTGAGTATTTGAAGCATTTCTTTCCCAGACTCAGCGATGCGAAAATCAAAGAAGGGGTCTTCGTAGGGCCGCAAATACGCAGATTGATGAAAGAAGATGGGGACTTCCTGATGACCTTAAGTGATATTGAAAAAAAGACGTGGATTTCAGTAAAGAGAGTTTTTAGTGAATTCCTTGGAGGTCAAAGTACACCGCAGTCCAAACAAACGGTTTCTGAGATGCTCCAAAACTTTAAAGAAATGAAATGTAACATGTCACTAAAAATACACTTCTTGGACTCTCATTTGGATTTTTTCCCCGAACGCTTAGCCGACACAAGTGATGAGCATGGGGAAAGATTTCATCAGGACATGTCGGACATGGAAAAAAGATACCATGGAAAAAACCCTATTCACATGCTGACCGACTACTGTTGGACGCTTATCTCCGAAGACAATGTATCCTACAAGAGAAAATCAAACAGGATTTCTTTTCCAACTTATACCACAGTAAAAAAAAAAAATAAAAACAATGTTGAATAATATAGGACATTGAATAAAATGTTTAACTATTAATTTATTCCAAACCTATAATTTTGTTTCATACAATTTTTTATTGCATTTAAATAGAGAATAAGACAATGGTTAAGACACTTTGAGAAAGACATTTCCGTATGACAATGACAATGAATGGCACCCGTATTTTTTTTCTTTGACGGAGAGGTGGAGTTTTCGGCGTCCGTGGTACCCACGATTTGTCCAAATTAACAATTTGACTGCCAAAGACCCATTCGTTTCAACCGATTGCTTGATGGTCTCTCTCTGACACAAGACTTTAGTGAGTTTAAGCACTCTTACGGCAATTTCAAAATTAAAAACAATTAAAATTTGATTTTCAAAAAAGCCTACTGACACAAAATCAAGTTAGTTTGCTTGCTGAGAAAATATGAAATATACATCTTCCTTTTTAATTTATTTACGGTTTCTTGCCCATCAATCAAGAATTTGGTTTTTGGCCCTCGATAGAGGAAAGATCAACCTATTTATCTAAATTTTCACACGCATTATTCCGTTAAAGATGGCTTTTTAATATATTTTTTACAAAGTTGCCTTTAGTTTACCAACTTTGACCATTGTCTAATTTAAAAATTGATTAGAAAATTTTTTAAATTGGCTTATATAGGCATTTTGAAAGCCTCCGTCGAACGGTATCAACCTCATTCCCCGGCCCGAGATGACCCAATATTTGTTGAACTGTGTTATAGATATACCGGATACCTGATACGGATTTATTTTTATTTGAGAAACATTGAATTTTTACGAAAAAGTAGGCAATCTTTTGTGTATCTTTACCCAAAATTTAATTTTAACTTTATTAAATCAGTCACACATATTGTTCACAAATATTTCGTTACAGTGCACATCTCTAGCTCTCTAGTGTTGTACAATACCGATTTGTGTGTTGCAGCCAAGTTCACGTTGCTTTGGTCTTTTCGCTTTCGTCGCCCTAAAAAAACCTCAAAATGGCAAATCGCGGTGGTCGTCATGCTCGTACTGAGGATTCAGAAAATACCATTAATTATGTACAATGCGATGGTTTGGTAAGTAGTTAACAGAACAAAGTCAAAGATTGCCGGCGCACGTTGAGCAAAGAAATGCCACGCGCTTGTCATTTGGCAAGTGTGCGGGTGTGTTAGTGTGTGTCTTTGCACAGTGGTAAAAAAAAAACTAATCCAAATCATAATTTTTCTCTAGGCCGTCATGAAAATGGTCAAGCACTGCCATGAGGAGTCCAGCAACATGGATTTGGCCCAGGGCGCACTTCTTGGACTGGTGGTAGACAAATGTCTGGAGATTACCAACTGTTTCCCCTTTCCCAAGAGCGGGGATGAGACCATGGACGAGGAGATGTACCAACTAACTGTGATGCGTCGTCTGCGCCGTGTTAATGTCGACCACTTGCATGTGGGCTGGTATCAGAGCTCTGATGTGGGTAACAGCTTGTCGCTGGCCTTGCTGGAATCGCAGTATCATTACCAAACCAGCATTGAGGAGTCTGTGGTCGTGGTCTACGATACACAAAAGTCTTCGCGTGGTTTTCTGTGTCTCAAGGCCTATCGCCTGACCCCGCAAGCCATACAAATGTACAAGGATGGCGATTTTACGCCCGAGGCATTCCGTACTCTTAAAGTGGGCTATGAGAGTCTGTTTGCCGAGATCCCTATAGTAATCAAGAATTCCCCCTTGACCAATATCATGATGAGTGAATTGAATGAACTCTTGCCCGAGGATAAGGGTCATAACTTTTTGGATTTGGGCACTGCCTCGGTGTTGGAGAATCATATGAGAAGCCTGATTGAACGGGTGGATGAGTTGTATCAAGAGGCGGTGCGCTATAACAAGTATCAGCAGGTGGTGTTCAAACAGGATACGGTAAGTGTTTGTTGAAAATGATTAGAATGATTTCTAATGAATGAATTCTGTTTTATTTTTTTAGGAAAAACATCGTGCTTTGGCCAAACTGGCTGCCGAGAATGCTGTACGCACTTCAAAGGGTGAACCCACCGTGCCCGAGGAGGAGGTTATCAAGCAGTTCCGTCCCATGGCCGTGCCGGCCAGATTAACGGCCACCATAACATCGGGACAAATCAACACGCACTCTCAGCACATTGCCCAGTTCTGCTCTCAATCGTTGGCCAAACTCTTTATCACCGAATCGCTGCAGAATGCCAAGGAAGCCAAGGAAATCAAGTAGAATTTAAATGAAACACAAAGCGAGATAAATGTTATCAGTAAATGAAACTAGGAAGGCGAATGCAACAATGATGACGAGAATAAATTTTTACAAACTACACGATTTCACTCTCTCTCTGTTTATCTTTTATATTTGGTGGTGGGTTTCTTTAACAGATTGGCTCCTGCTTGTGCGCACTGTCATTGTTTGGCTCCAGCTGTTCTTTCACTTGCCTGAGTTCTCAAATGAGTGGGCTGTGCCTGTCAGTCTTTCGTAAACGGCTGGCGAGTCGACAACCACGACAGCGGCTTCTTTTTTGGTTTGTTCTTATTTCGCTTTTTGCTGCGGTTTTGCAATTAATTAACTAACAAAAACACAAAACAAAAAGTATTATTAAACCAACCCAAAAATGCTCTCCTACGACATAAACGAACGCCTAATAACGGCCGTTCAAAGTGGTGACTTTGGTCAGGCACTCAGCTGCATTATGCAGGGAGCCCAGGCCTCGCATGTATCCTCAACGTGTGGGCGCACCGCAGTCGGAACGGCTGCCCTGCTGGGTGATGCCGAACTACTAGAGCTGCTAGTGCAATCCTGTGAAGAGCCCGAATTGGATTTGTTGCATCAGTGTCAGTGTAAGTTGTGGTTAACCTCTCAACTTTTGCTAGCCCAATTCAGGGGCAACAGCTGGCCGGCAAGGAAAATCGATTTCAAAGGGGGAGGCGGTTATGGGGGGGCTAAATATAGTACACTGTCTGGCAGGGAACTAAAAGATAAGAATCCACAGAATAAACAAAAGTTTAAAAATATCAATTTGAAATTTGGAAAAAGTATAGATGAAAAAAGTTGAGTTGTTGATAAATAAATCTATTTTTATCAAGGAAAGCCAGTTCTGAGGAAACCGCAACGATGGATGTTCTTTCACAAAGACAACCGATAGCTATAAATGATATTTTACATTTTGATTACAGATAGTTATTTCCAAAACGGGAACAAGCGATTCTGTATGCACCAAAAAATCATGTTCTGAACCGATCCGATCGTTGGTTTTATTCCTAAAGGTGACATGACAAAACGCCCACGGACAAAGGACCAGGCCATCGAAATTAATCGTAGTATGCGTCGAAATTAAATTTTATAAATGTTATGGGCCTTATGTCCACTAGACCGTACCTGCCTTATATGAAAAGTAATATTTTGTCTAGTTCTTTGCACAACATGGCTCAAAAATTCTGTATATTTAATAGAAAATTGATCAAAAATCCAAAAATCACAATTTATTTATGTTTAGGTTTTAAATTTAATTAATTTTTTTTATATAAAATTTTTGTGTAAAATTGTTAAAAAATATTTCAACATGTCGTACAATTGATTCAGCAACACAATCGGACGGCACCAAATTGATGATTACTTGCTGATTTCTGCCAATATCATTTTTGTTTTTTAATACACAAAAGATGTATTGTAAAGGAAAAATATTAATGGCATATTCAACTACGCAGATTAAAAGAGATATCCCCAACGTCAAATTTACTTATACCATGCCCAGTCAACCTTCATTGTATGTTAGAGAAAGACACAGTCACATTTTCGCGCTCTCTGCTTGGGGAACCCTGATATAAACAGGTTTTTGCTAGAGACCTGCACAAGTGGAAATAAAAATGTAACATGTTTGGCACCCCCGGAGTATGAGTAAAGTATCCCGATTACCTAGCCGAAAATGGGCATCGTAGGCATCGTCGCATCGTGGTCGAAAGAATCAAAAATCATTTAATTTCTAAAATTTGTTAAATTTGAGGCCAAATAACACTCCGGAAAATAATTGCGTTACGAGTATTTCATGTAATTAGAAACACTTTGGCTTTGCTTTGTGATCGTGTGGTTTTTAGAATGTTGTTTTATTTATCTGGAATACTGTAAAGAAATAAATTTTCCGGAGTGCTGAATAGGCATATACCAAAATGAATTTTTGAAATAGACACTCGAGAAAGCCACGGGCGAATATCGCCCTAATCAGGACACGAAACCATTCGTCGCCAACAAGAAAATCTACGTTGAAAGGATCACTCATGCATATTTGTTGTTGTGTTCCATTTTGCTAAGAGGCATAGATGAGAGAGAAAGAAGAGAGAGAGAACATACGAAGTTGCTGTTGATGATTCAGCGCTCTCCGAGAATAGAGGGAAAATGTGACGGTCTCTATGTGAACTAAGGCAGTGGTGCATAGACTTCAGCAAGCATTTAGAAATGTGTTTGCCGCCCAGGGGCTATGTTTGGGGACCACTGGAAGATACATTGGTTTAATATGTGAGACGGTCGGGGTTCTGCTGTCTGCTACTGGAAAATGCAACAACGATTGCAACTTCACCAACAAATGACAATCAATTTATCCTTAACCATTGATAATTTCAACCTAAATATAGTAAACTGGGGATTAGTACGTCGACGATGCCATGATTGAAATTACTGAGGGTATCGTGTCAAAAAAGTAACACAGATGAAAATATAATCATTTTACTCACCAACGATTATTTTTACTCGTAATCGTACGATTCCGGAGTCAATCGTGCAGGCCTCTAGTGTTTACTAACAATTTAGTTATCTATAAAAAAGAAAAATTTGAACTCGGTTCGCCGGATTCCAAGTCCAGCGTGCTTATCAAAACACCATTGAATTCATAAATTGACATGAAATACTTAATTTATTTGTTCGACACTTTTGTGAAAGGTCTCTGTCTACATTGACAATTCAAAGATAAATTAAGGAGAAATTGGAACTTTTAAAGCCTTCTCGAGGCCATCAAACCTCAATATATCTGATTTTGGATTTTTGATAAATTTTCTATAAAATATACAAAATGTTGAAAATCGTATGGAGAAAAGTCCGGTATAATGTCCACATTATATTCGGACATCTCGTCGGATTTTTTGCCCAGTTTAATAAAAACTCTGAAATTATAACCAGAAATATGGCGCTTTAATTTGAAAACGAACTAGCTGTCTCTTGCATATCAGCGGCCTAAAGTGGACAGAGTCAAAAATGCTTGGAATAGCGATAGCAGCGACAAGCTGGTCACAGAGAAAGACTTTTCTGGCTGGGCGCGATACCATCAAGTACAAGATAATCTCAAAACTCAAGGAGAGGGTTAACTACGAAACGGTGTCCAAGCACTACATTGTGAATTGCAATCTTAGATGTGACTGCCCCGGCTACCAGCGCAAGTTGAAACGCAATGGTCCAGGCATAGTTGTGTTTCGGACTCTTCAGCCATTTCGATCTTCCCATCAAAGCGATCCCAGTTACAAAACTAGGGACTTTAACTGGTACAGACCATCCGTGATGATCTACTGTTTACATCGGCTCTTCGTAACGAGGCATTGGACGTACTCTTTGCGCAGATATCGCCAGCCGTTGCTGTTGTGCGAGGCGTTGTGGCCCAGGATGTAATCAAAGTAGAGACCAAAATTTAGTCACCGCATCGCAACCTGTTCATCTTCGACCCTGACTCTTGTGTGGGATATATGAAGGCGATTCGAGTCAATTAATATTCAAATAAAGTTTCACTTCTCATTCATTTCCAAAAGACACCAATTTTGAATTTTATGAATTAGAATTTCCATATCCATTTTAAAGGAGCAAAATTGTAGACACTCTGTGGAAAGCATAAATTTACTGTATCCTATTCCTAACGAAATTTGTATTAATGTAAAGCTGTATTGGTAGACGTTGCAGAAAAAATAGTAGAATACAAATAGTTTAATTTTAATATGGAAAATGTGGAAATGTGTCGTTTGAAAGAAAGTTGGGAAATATTAAAAACATATTTCCAAAGTGGTGAGTACTCGACTCAAACTGTGCGAAATTTGAAAAAACATTTTACAAAAAAAAAAATCAATTTGTGAATCGATTCTTCAAGCGGGTTCGTGAAACTGTAATGTTGGTGGAGAAACCAAAATGTGTACGCACTCGTCAGCCAAGTCAGCCGTGGTGGTCATTTGACCGAAGTGGTTTTTCATAAATAAATGACATGAACCAACCTTTTTCAACCTTTGAAAAATATCGAGCCGTTTTTTTATAGCAAAATTAAATTCTACATTTTTAAATGTATTTTTAATGGGATTTTTGCGCGCTGAATTCATATCAAAGTTGATCATAGTTTAGGGTTCCGTTGCACCTGGTTAGGTACTCTACGGACTCTTTGTCAATTTGGAATGTGTCCAGAGTGGTTGCCCTGGTTGAGCGCTCTACTCTTCTTTAGCTTTAGAACTTTTGCTGGTTCCGCTGAGTTCCGCCGGAACAAGACGGAATGTCTTTGGCGTCGACAACCTTCAATCTTGCGCCAGGGCACACTTTGCCGACCTAGTTGTGTCCTCACAGAATTTTTCAGAATTTTTTAAAAAATCTCTTATAGCTTCGGATATTTAAGAATATCGCCCCAAAAGGATTTTATGAAATTCGAAATACTTAAAGATATAGCTTTTTTGTTGAACAAGCTTCGCTAATCCGAGTCATTTTCAAATTACTTCAAACTTTAAACGCATTTATCTCGAAACCACGTTTTTCGAACTGGCGGTCATGATATCTCTAGTTACGCTAAACCGATTTTAATGATATAAAGTGAAATCGACGCAGAATTGTCACCATTCTAGACTGACCCACAATCATAAATTTTAACAAATTTTTCACAATTTTTTTGTTACACTAAAATAAAAAAGGGGCCCCAAATGCAATTTTCATTTTTCAATGGCTCACCATTTTATCAAAAAAAATCAACAAAATTTTTTCGAGGCTCTTGACCAGAATGACATCTATACTGACTGTAACCCCGTTATTAGTTTTCATTTCACACAGCCTGGAGACGTGGAATCAAGGCCGCCAGCACTATACCTTTTTTTTTGGACAATCACTTTGACGGCCGATAACTTTTTGAACAGCCCTCTGTGAACAGCGCTCCATGAGTTTTCGGTTTATTGAATAAAAGCGGTTGCTGTTCATCCACAGACCGATCCCTCTTTGATGTGGATGGCACTTTGAGCAGGGTACCCCCTTTTGGCGGTCATCTCCAAGAGAAATTCGGTGAACTTGCTTTGCCCAGCTTTTCCTTCTGGACTTCGACATAATCCTCCTCCGACGACTGATCCTTCCTGATTTAGTTTGGTAATCAAAACGCTTTAGTATTCGGTATGCCCTTATGTTTGCTCGATTCCTGGACCATGGTTAAAACAAGTGCTGTAGTTTTTTACCGCCCTCAACGACTTCGTTACTCCATTTACTTATTAAAAAACATGTTTATATGTTTTTTTTGTTTCCTTCAAAAAACCATCCAAAAAGTATGGGAGATCTTTTTGGGTTGGGGTTATTTGTTGCTGGTTCCTTTTTTGCTTTTTCTTTTTTACTTTTCATCTCTTTTTTTTTTTTTTTTCGGCAAATCGATTTATTTCGCTAATTCTAACTTTTCGAGGGAAAGGACTAATGGGAGAAGATTTAATTTTTTTTTTTTTGTTTTCCCCCCCTACGCCTTTGGCGATTGGGACTGTGGTCGATAACTCCACCCACTCCAAATCCTTTCCTCCCACAGTATCTTGGGGGGATTCCGAGAATTTATTTTGAGCTCTCTGATCCCGGTCCATCTCCTCTCTCAAACTGTCTGGCAACAGCGGTTGCAAGGATATTCTGTTTATATTTAAATGCGTTACTTTTCTTCATGGTTGAAAGTACTTTTCTTGGGGCTTCCAGATGGTCAGTGGCAAGGCTACTTAGAACAGGCCGTTTGAGACTGGAACAGGCCTTCTGCTGGTCTGGCTCTCGGCACGGCCCGAATGACACCTTAGTCCGGCCCGGGGTTGAGATGTGTGGGATGGGAAAGGGTTAGGTATTGTGTAGGAATTGGGTGTGTGTGAGGCTACTTATAGCAGGTGGCAACACAAGCGCCTCCTCGGTGCACTGCGGCGTGACACCCGCTGGCTGTCGGGGACTGCTTATTTGTGGGGTTAGCCCACTTATTCGCAGGTAACCTCCATTCTGATTACCCAACAGCTATGCCCACTCAAAAACCATCTCGATACATGTCAAACCTCTATCTCTCACCATCTCTGAGTTATATTCGTTCATACGAACAGACGGATAGGGCTATATCGACTTGGCTGTTGATGCTGATCATGAATATATATTATATACTTTTAGGTTCGGACTCCTTCTGAAACAAACACAAACTTAGTGTCCTCATTGTACTCTTGGTACAGAGTATAAAAATTCTTTACAATACTTAATAATTTTAAGAATTTGGTGGTTAACAACAGTCTAAACAAGTAGAAAAAATGGTTTGTTTCAAATGAAACAAATATTCAAAAAATTAACTCTTCAGCTTCAGATCTAATGCTTGCATCAACCAAACTTAACTTGTAACTAATGAATTTACTGCCGCTATTTGTATAACCGAAATGCATATAAGGGTACATACTATAAGTATGTGTAAATTAATCTTCTATTCTTTTTCCACCAACAGCTGTGTTTCCATTTAAAAAAGGGATTTTGCCAATTATTATTCACAGAGCATCTGCTACATGAAAAACCTCCCTCAGTCAGTAGGGGTGGGTCAACGGAAAACTGTTAGTATTTTCCAGTCCAACTTTGTGCGACAGTGTGAAACGTCATCCACTGTTTTTGGTTGACCCGAATTCGGCACATACAAACTTACATTCAAAGTCAACGAAATGCATTTAAAAAAGAGTTAAAAGAATCAAAAAAAAACAGCAACAGAGAGTGAGAGCAAACCGGTTCCACACAGGTGTGTCCCAAATTTTCTGATAAGAGCGCAGTCCAAACGAAAAACTCTTGGCCCAGTAGTAGTCAGACAGTCAGTTAGTCAATGTGATTGATAGTCTAGACTCTAGACATAAAATAAATTTTCTGTAAATAAAAGAAAAATCTATTTCCAGCTCATACGGATGCCCTAGAGATGGACAGTACACCGGATGGCATGGAAAAACTAGAATGGGTTGATGAGTTTGAAAACTGCTCAGAGAATACTGGAGTGGGTGGTATAGGAGGAGGCGAAGACTCTTTGCTGTATCATTATTATGCCAAAACCTTTGAGAACACAGGAGAATTTTTGAATCAATGCTGCGCTTCCTGCCGTCAACAGGATCCACATATATATGATGCTGATCTGGCCACCCCTTTGCACTATGCCGCCTTTTGGGGGCATGAGGAATGCGTTAGAATCTTGTTGGAACATAATGGTAGGTTCTTGTTTTTTTCTTCTTAAGCGTACGAATTAAGTTAACTCCTTTTACTCTTGCAGCTCCTGTCAATGTGGTCAATAGCGAGGGATATGCTCCTTTGCATGTGGGTGCTGGATTTGCTGAGGTTACTCGTCTGCTGATCAAGCATGGTGCCTTGGTCAATGCCAAAACTCTGAGCGATGGTAAAACCGCTTTGCATGTGGCCATCGAGAGTCGATCCATGGAGTCCGCCCAGTTGCTGCTGCAGACAAATATCAATATTAATGAGACAGACGATGAGGGAGAGACGCCCCTGATGACGGCCATTGCTTGTAGTTTATTGGATTTGGCCAGGGAATTGGTGGAACGGGGAGCCAGAATTAATTTACAGGTAAGTTTGGGTTTAGTTTCAGAAAAGTGGCTAAATTAGGGAACAATATGTAGAGTGTTTCAGGTCTCGAATCCATCTGTGACATGTGCTCCTTATTAAACGAGTTGAACTCCTCAAGTCATTATAGACAATCATTCTTTAAATAGACAAGGATAACCAAACCACTTAAAACAAGATCGTCTCGTGTGTTTGTTTTTTGGGTTATAAATTTTTTAAAAACACGGTTTTAAATTAAAAAATCCTGAACTTGAACCGGACCTCCTCAGTTTGGAAATAGATTCCGTTTGAGGAAAATTTTAGTCGCTTTTTGGATTTTTGAATTTTTTGATAAGTTTCTCCAGATTTAAGCCGATTAAAATCATTTTTAAGTGCATTATCCATTAAATATCTGTTATCTAGGTCTGGTGGTCTGTTCGACTATAGTCAAATGCTGTTGATAGATTAATACATGTATCAAATAGTTAAGTAAATAAAATGCGCGTTCTCTTTAATAAACCTTCTAAGTTTGTAACCTGAATCACTTTTAACTTTCTCGTAATTATAACGGGTAAGAAGTTTAAGTTCATATCCGAAATCGGCATATTGCTATTTTGGAAAGAAAATAAATCACAAGTCAATTTGAAAAGCGACAAAACAAACATAGATAGACTATCTTTCAATTTTAAAAACTCGGCGCTGTTGGAAGCCCTTGTAGAGGCCATTTGAATACTAACTAGACATCGGATTTCAGGTTAAAACATATTTTTAATGGGTGGTCCAAGAAAATAAGCCTACAAAAACAGCCCTCACTCGTATCAGTTCAAAAATTGAAATATGTGATTACCATCAATGGGAAAAAAAAAAAATCGTTTATCTTAAGAACCGCTTAACCGATTTTTGGATGCGTCAACTGAACACATTTTCAAAACTGCGCTTTTTGCAGTGTGTACGAAACGACGCATACCGTACGACTACGTAAGACTACCGTACCGTAAGACAAGCATATAACACGTCGCGCTTCGCTGCGCCTTCAACAGTATAGAACCAATATCAGCCCACAAATTATTTCGTTCTCTTACAAACCGGAGTTTTAAACAAATCGGACAAAAAATAATTTTCATCGTAGGAAATTATCAACATGGGAAAATCACATTTCAAACTATTTCAAATTCTATCCTTACAAACCGAGTTTGAAGCCGAGAAAAATCCAGTTTAAATTTTTACTTATAGGCAGATTTTTCCAAAATCGGGAAATACGTGTCGAATTATTTCGCACATTTAATCGTCAAATCGGATGACAAATAAAATTTTCCCCATACAAACTTTTCCGACTTTTTCAAGACTACGTCTTAGTACGCACTCCAACACTAATAAAACTCCAGTTTAAATTTCAGCTTTTTATCTCTTTAACATGTAGGCTGTAAGATGATTGCCAATTAGTCAGTGAATAAGTCAGTCAGTCAGCCCTATTTGGAGAAAATATAAGAGTAGTGGTGCACAAACACTACGCATCAAGCTTTGCGATGGTGTGTAGCAGCGAAACACAGAAAGTCACTCCCTCTAGTAGGCCGACCGACGCTATATCAACGTTCCTTCGACGATATTGTGACTGTCGTTGACGCACTTGTTTCCACTCACAATGGGCTCAACTGACGTATTTTTGCAGGGGATGTCCGCTCTATACATTAACGACTCTCCAGGCACGCTAGGTCGACGCAATGCCATGCAGAGAAGCGTAAACGACGCTCGTTCACCTCAATGACATGCATGGTGCGACTTTATCGACACTCCTTCGACCCAATGCGTAGAGAAGCAAAATAAGCGACGCTCTTTCGACCCAATGCCATGTGTGTGTGGAGCGACATTAAAGCCACGCTCGTTCTACTCAATGCAAGCATGGGGTGTTATAAACGACGCCGCTTTTTCAAAACCCAAGGCAATGTATAAATATTTATTACGTACTCTTCATTTAAATTTTTATTAAAATTATTAAAATTATATTAAATCTTTGACAAAAGAACAGCTGGACGGATTTTTGAAGATCTTCTCCTCACAAGTAATGTCCGGCAAATCTAAGTCGACTCATTTCGAACGTTTCATGCGGACGCACAAATTCCGAATCCAATTTAATGACTAGTGACTTGCCAATGGATTTCACTGGCACCGTTCATGCAAATATTTTGCTGAGAGGCTTCCCGTTCGATGTTGATATACCTTTTTCCAAATCCTTTTCCTATTCTTTGCACCCGCTCTCTCATAAGAAAAATTGGAGCGTACGCCTCTCTCTCTCTCCTACAATTTCGACAGGCGTCACGACTCATCAACGTCAACGCTGGGTTGACGAATATAGACAAGCTGGCCCCAGCCGTACTAGAGGTTATGTCAAACATGGGCTACAAACAAAAATAAATGTGTGTGCGTGCTATTTATAGAGCACACGTATTCTCTCTTTCTATGCGTGTGTCGGCTGCGACGCCGGCAGCATTTTGACTTCCTATCCCACCGGGTGAAAAAAATGTTTTGTGCACTTACTGATATGGGAATACCCAGCCATTTTTACCGTAATTGTGCTTTGATTATGTACGCTACGAACCATTCAGAGTGCTTGCCTTTGCATCGTACCTGCTTGTGTTCGGTATTTTTATCGTTGTACTCATAAATATGGAATTTAAAGTGTTACTTTGAATACAGCATATTTTGACCTAATTTGAACATATTTGAGCCTTATTTTATTCTTTTTTATTATACCTATTTTAATGGGACTGAAGTGAGCAGTATCGAAAATGGGCCTTTTACCACTAATGAAAGTGCTTGTAATCTCAGAAACTAATAAAATTTTACATTAGCTACTAACTACGAAAAATGCTTCATATGAGCATTTCCACAGAAAAGTCCACCACACGACCAAGAATTAAAATTTTATTATTGTTTATTATTTTGTTTAGAATTGAACA
>JAEIFU010002409.1:0-44316 GCA_018904235.1 Lordiphosa stackelbergi
ATAAAAACTCTTGATTCAAATAAAAAAATTCATAAAATGTTAAGAATTTTAAGAATTTTCTGATGTGAAAAGTAAACAATGAATAGTATAAAATTCGAAAATTTTCGAAAATTGCATGATATAAAAACTTTTGAAGTAACCAGTAGCTTAAAAATTAGCATTTTTGATCGTAACATGAAATTTTCAGTTTAGCATAAATTCATAAATCTTCAAAAGTCCAAAACGTAACGTATAGAATAAAAGTTCATATTTTAAATATTAAACTCAGCAATACATTAAGAACTTTTAGTCAAAGTATCATTATCTATACTTATAAATCTGTAGGCCCGACTGACTGACATATAATCAACCCACAGCCAAAACTGCTTATCCTAAAGATCTAAGATTTGGCATAGACCTTCGTTTAGATATGCAGGCGCGCACTAAGAAAGAAAATTTGAAAAAAGGTCCGGGAAGTGGGTCAAAAAGCCAAAGAAAAGTTTGTATGGAGCACATAACATGCTAAGCTGTTTTGCTAAGAGCGCAAGAGAGAGTGAGAAAACTGACTCACCTCAGACAAATTATTGTGCTATGTGTTTGTGTTTTTTTTTTTTTTACAAAAAACATCCAATTAAATTAAATCTTATGGCACATACTAAACACATCGATAGCTTTAAAAAATATGTTGACCGTATTTCAAAATAAAGAAGTTGGAATTTCACAAAGCTAGCAGCCAAAAAATTTACATACATATGTAGCCAAAAGACAACTGTGGCGCTCAGGCAATATTTTGGACTAAGATGTTTTGCTAAGAGCAGTGAGAGAGAGTAAGCATTAGAGGGATCGGCTCACATTCACACAAATTAGGTATGAATATAGGTATCTCTTGGCTCTCTGAGACAAATGACAGCTGCTACATGTGTTAGAATGAGGAGGAAGGGGAAAGAGTGAAGAGCGGTGGATGATGGAAAGGAGGGTGGGGAAAGAGTGGTGAGCAGGGGAAGAGGGAGTGGGGAAAAAAGTGGAAAGGCAATTTGAATTGAATTATAATTGAAGAGTGATGATGCTTCTGTGAAATGCACGGTCTTCATATAAAATCGCGAGACCCGAAATTCACTATGTGGTCGGTGCATCCAATTAACTGCAGGGACTAATAAATAATTCCGGAATTTTCAGCGCCTAGAATTTTGCCGCTTTACCGCTCAAAATATTGTTTCATTTTTGACTGTTACTCAAAAAACTGTCTCAAATAAAACAACACAATTTCTTAAAATTTTGACGCGACAAAGTCCGGTGGGTTCTTATAATTTCATGATTCTAATATCAAAATGAATAGAAAATTTCTTCAATCAATATAAATTCGCAATTTTTCAGACCTAATTATATTTACATTAATAGGTACTCATGACTTGAAGGGAATTTCAGGTACATATTATCAATTGTAAGGTAACAAAAGAGTAAAAGACTCTTGATCCCAGCATGACTTTCGTTGTTAAATGTTACAAGAACAATAATTCTTAATATAAGTATGGACTCGCCATTTTTGGGAATTTTTAAATGTTCAAGTACTTTATCTAAGAAATTAAGGGCAAAAACTTTTTGACTTAGCAAAAAAATTTTTAATTAAAAATTCCCAGTTCTGGATCCTAATACAAAATGCATAAAATTAAAAGTGCAATAATTTCAAAACAAAGGTACAATAAGAACTTAAAAAATTCTCGATCCGTCGTTAGTTAGAATATTGCATAATCTGTACAATGGCCAAATTTCTTACTACTGTTTACCTTCTGTTAAGAATTAATAAAATTCATAATTTGGAAAATCATAATTCTATTGAGATTAGTTAGATTATTAGATTATGAAAACAGGAGTAAAATGTAAAAATTTTAGATTTTTCGTTTGCAATAAAATTTCCAATTTGACAAAAATATATTTCACATATTAAAGGAATGATATGTACCTTTTAGATAGTTAGAAAAAATTAAACTTATAAAGCCGTCAAATTATGACCAAAAATCAACTCCCATCAAAGTAAGTTTGTCAGTTTAATGGTTAGTACGTAGTGGCGCCATTTATTTGTAAGTTTTAAAATGGTCAACGTAGTGTAGCCATTTATGAATGCGCAGCGCCAATCTAAATGGTCAAGTTAGACGGTCAAAAGTGGGTGCAATGCCGCAGCGTAGGTACAGAGTATTTAGTAGGGTTTGACCGCTCTTTCGCCCGATCTTCTAAATAGCTAACTTACCAATTCACACTTCTCTTTGTCAAGTAAATGCCATTGCCATTCGCTATGACATAGTGATAGAGTGTTGCTTCCACCTACGCCACGTCATCAGTAGGCTTTGGTGTTAAGAATCTGAATTCTGATGTCAAGATTGCTAAATGACCAAGTCATCAGAATGATTCTATTTCGTATCATGTACCACTGTGCAGCTAGTCCCAAACCAATTGCGTGCGTGCTCTGGAGAATTAATGTATAAAATGAGTTTCTACAAAATTAACACATAATCTATGCCCAAACCACATAGATTCTTTACTTTTGTGGCAAGAGAAAAACAAACTACCAATTTGCAAGTTGCTTGGCAAACTGAAGAAGACAAGCTGCCGGGCCGCCTTTCAATGGCAGGCCACTACTGTCCGTCAGAGTCTGTTGAGAAAGTGCAGCTCTGACGTTCGAAATTACGTTTTAATTAAAACGCAAAAGTGGAATACCAATTTCCGAAGCATAGCGGGAACATAATGGGTGGAGCGCCATCAGCAGCAGCACCTGTCAGTGGAACAAAATTCAATAGTCCGTCAGCGCGTTAAGAGCTAAATTTAATACTCGATACAGCAGCAGCAGCAGCTGGCATCGGCAGCAGCCACAAACGAGTTAGTTGCCTAGACTCCATCCGTTGGCTATCAATTGCGTGCAGATTATTATGCTTTTTTCCCATTTTCCACCCAAAGCACTTATCTTTGTTTAAAAATCTGCTGCCATTTGTAATTAAGTGGCCATGTTTTTTGGTCTTGTTTATTCAAGGTAATTGCATTTATTTCACTTTGTTGTTTACTTAAGGCAAATTGTGGTTTCAATCAGAAGGCTGGAGGAAGCGTGTCAAGTAAATTGACGTTAAGAATAAGAAATGTGTGAATAAATATTGTTCAAGGCAAAGCGAAACTAGTGAATTTTTAACAATGGCAAATTGGAAAATTTTGTGGTCTATGTGTCCATTTTGTCTCTCACAGGTTGAAGTCCACCAGCAGGGTTCCAAGGGCCTTGTCCGCATGAACGCATGGATATTGTAGACAGATATTACTGACATAACAGTGAGAACCATTTTGAGTGAATACTTTGTGGACACCGCTCTGTCGACACCGTTTTTAATCGATAAAAGAGATAGAACCAAAACGAACATGGAATTGAAGACTATAGCGGAAGCGGTGTTTTTAAAATTGGAAAAAACGTTGGCACAAGTGTAATGCATTGGGGAGACTACTTTGAGGGAAATGACATGAATTTACTAGAATAAATATTTTCTATTGTTTTTAGATTCACAAAGTTAGTCTATTTATGAGCAGAATCGTAAAAATATTCTGTCCGATAAATGCGTTCCACTCAAAAGTAAAATTATTAAGCCTACACAAAATAAGTGGTTCATCCCTGACATTAAGTATCAAATTTAGTTGCGAGACACTGCGTATAAAAGATGGAAACGCTACAAAACGGACTATCTACTTCGAGAGTTTAAGTCTTTACGAGCAAATGTTACATTATTAGCCTTACTGGATTTCAGCAAGGCATTTGATACAGTTGACCACAATGTCTTAAGTTCCAAGCTTAAAAATTTCTACAATTTCTCCTCAACTTCAACGCGTCTTATAAAGTCCCATTTGTGTGATAGAAACAAAGCAGTGGTCTCGGGGTCTTGTATGTCAGGTTTCTTAAGTCTAACTCGTGGTGTCCCTCAAGGTTCTGTACTTGGGCCTTGCTACTCTTCTCTTTGTATATCAACGACCTCCCTGATTGTCTGAAAGGCAGTATGATGTCCTTTGAATATTGCTTCGTCCAATTCATGTCCCATGCCGATCATAACTTTTATGTTAACGTTTGTAAAGTCGACCCCCGGTACGTGAATTAAATGAGTGTGTAAGAATTTGTAATAAGGATCTTGTGAAAAAAATTTTGCGGTTCGGTACTTATTTTTTTCGGTCGGTACGTTACGAGACCGTCTTGCTTTCGTGGGGCGCTACAAGCGAAATACCGTTTGCGGTTTTAAACCCAAAAAGTACCGTAAAAATTTTCTGTGTGTACTGTAATCACAAGAAGGCTCTTAATGTCATTGATCTGCTTAAGCTGACAATAAACAATGTTCTGCTGGAATATGCTAAGGATACCACTAACCTGGGAATCAAATTTAATAATACCCTAACGTGAAGCGACCACATTACGAAAGTGTCCGGGAAAACATTCGGGTTGGTTAGGCAATTGTCGGTTACCCAATAGGTTGCGCTTCTTTCGTGAACATTTGGCTAGCTAAACCACGACGGACGTGGTTAAATAAATATGTGCTTCCTTTTTATGCGCTAATAACATCAGACCTGAATACCCTCTGTAATACATAAAAATGCAATATAAAATAAGCTGTCTTCTAGCCCTACGCACCTAGCACATGGGATACCCATTCTTAGATGACCTGAGTCTCTCTGCGCGTAGAATACCTGGCTCACCGTCAACGCCCACTCACCCCCACCCACATCCACCAAACTCATTTTTAACCCACATCACAAACGGCCGTAAGGTCTTTAGTTGATCACGGCATCGGCCGAGCAGCCCATTTATTCTAACCTAACCATCCTGTCACCCTATTAAAACATATTAAATTTTTAATTTTCAAATGTTGAATTAAGTCAGATGTCAACAACAGCCAGTGTGACCTTTCTTGTGGAAAATACCAAACAATTCGCGTAGAAATACTATTGTAGATTCTCAACTTATTTCAGGATTTTTCGGTATATTTTTTAAGTATGCACCAAATTCGCCCTGTTCGAAATATTCGCCCAACAATATTGCCGCTAGAAATTGTTGGTAAAAAAGCAAGTGTCATTCCAGCCTTAGGCAGTTGTCGCTTACCCAAAATCTCATTCCTCTTCATCTCAAGCATTTGGTTGCTAAAACATGTCTCATTCAGACTCTAACGCAAACAGTAAGCAAAGGCTTAAGGTGGAATTTAACTCTTGTCTTCAATCTTTGTCGTAGAGACCATATTTCGCAATTTGCAAAACAAATTCTTGGCCTTGACTCAGAGACATGGATCAGACATCGCACATTATTATTAGTCCATAAGATTCTAACGACAAAAGAGCCTCTCTATTTATTTCAAAATATACAACTTGCTGTGTCAACTCGAACGAAAAACATAGTTTGTCAGCGCGTAAGTTTGGCCAGCTCCGAAAATTTTTTCATTCAATCTGCCCGCTATTGAAATAACCTGCCGTATAACTTTAGGACTATTGGGAACGCAATGCATTTTAAATCTCAGTTAACTAATCATCTCAAAAGACAATCATAGATTTAATGTAAGTTTTAGAAAAGTTTAGTATTGTATTAGGGTCGTTAGGATTATATTTAATGTATTTTTTATTTGTATTTTGTATTTCATTATCTTTTGTGATCTCCATGTTTTTGCGACCAATGCGCCAATTTATAGTATTCGCAGGAACGGCCGCAACCGTGATGAGCAGCACTTCAGTTCACTTCGGGTTGGGCCTCACTTCAAAGATATCTTCATAGCCTCTTAGTGTACGGCAAAAACTTGCTTTCATCAAAAAGTGATGAGCGCAGAATAGAAGAAATTTTACGGTAATATACGATTTCGTATAAATACATCTGTGGCAATAAGGAAAAACAACACAAGTGTTTTTTTTCCTACTTTTCAGGAGAGCAATTAGTAACTTTAAATGATTCTGTGAAAAAAGTGATATGACCGATAGTGAAATTTTCAGACAGATGGGAAGCGTTATTCTTTCAAGTATATTAATCTTTTTGAAAAATCTAGTTTTTATTTTTACTAATTGGACTTACAGGCCAAAAATGCTGTAGTATTGTTTTTCCTTATTATATTTTATGATACAGACAAGCACATCAATAGTTGTGTGGGTTTTCCATGTCAGTGTACTCAAAATTGTCTAACACATCTCAACTTGTGCTGTTTTTCCATGTCATGGGTTTTTCCACAATATCTAAACTTTTACTTAAGTTATAACCGTCACATTGTGTTAATGTATAATATTGATTAATAAAACAATATGCAGAGATTTAGAAAATTAAGAACAAAACTATGATTTTAATTGTATATTAAAGCAGCAGGTAATCCACGTTGAATCGCCAATCCTACAATCATTTTGATAATACTGAAACAATTTTTTAACAGTAAAAAAGGCGATTTCTGAAAATCTTGCTCAAGACCACTGCTTGCCAGCACCAAATCTGGATCGATTCGTCGCGACGTTGGGAATGTCACTGTTTTTCCAGTTTTTGTTCAGATCATGAAAACATGGACTAATATAGTTCACAATTCTTAGGAGATGCCGTGTTTTTTCTTTGGAAATGAGTGACTCTGTGGTCTCTATTTTAACATCACTTAATGTTAGCGAACTCATTTCTATTTGCACGATGTTTAAGACTTCAAACGGTTCTGTTTCGCGCAAAGAGGTTTTGCACTTAATTTTCCTAAAATCATTTGCTTGTTTAACGCAGCGACTGGACATCCCTCTAAGTGAAAAGCTGCCCGTTAGCATTTAACTTTCGGAAAAGTAACTTCGAAAATTAGCGAGTCTAGGCTTTCGCTTATGGCCTAGGAGTTTAGAGGTTAAATAAGCATGATGACATTTCATTTCCTCCCCTGTGAACCGCTTCTTCGTGCCACATAGAGCAAAACGGTTGATTGCGTTCGCATTCATGAAGGTTTAGGTTAAAAGTGAAAAGTTGCCTATTTGTCGAGGAAAAGGGGGGTAACAGCACCGGGAAAAAATAAAAATAAAAAAAGAAAATTTTAAAAAAAAAAAAAAAAAAAAAAAAAGGGGAGAAAGAAAAAAAAAAAAAAAAAGGAGAAAAAAAGGGAAAAAAAAAAAAAAAAAAAAAAAAAAAAAAAAAAAAAAAAAAAAAAAAAAAAAAAAAAAAAAAAAAAAAAAAAAAAAAAAAAAAAAAAAAAAAAAAAAAAAAAAAAATATGTACGTTTTAGAGCGAAGCTCTTTTACGGACGTCAGGCTGGGGGAATAAATCTTTGAAAAATATTGTCTTTGCGACCGTGGTAGTTTAGGGTAAGGTTTGTGACTTATAATTTAATATTAAAAAATCAAACTTTTATCATTACAGTAAGTAGTAGCAGAGGTCATTGTGGTAAAGTTGTGAATTATGTGCTATAAACTATATTTTTGTTTGTTTGACAGTGACTTAACAGCGATTTAACATAAGCAACACAGAGAAAACAGAGTGAAAAAAGTGTAATATCAGAGAAAAAAACAGTGGAATAACAGTGACTAAGAGTGACTTAACAAAGAATTAAGAGTGACTTAACAGTGACTTGAAAATGATTTAAAAAATGATTTAATATTGACTTAACAGTGACTTAACAGTGACCGGGTGTCCCATGACACACACTCTTTTTTTAATTTTAACTGGAGTTAGCCCTTCTTCTTATCATAGCTTTTAGATTTATACGCCAATTTTTCTTCTACATCTTCTATAAAATATGTTAAAACCAAAGATCACATGTCTGAAAAACTAAATTTTGCCTTTGAAGTAACAGCATAAAGTCAGGTTATGCAGCATTCAGAAGAACTACTTTTGGAACAAAAGAAGTAGAGCTGTATGTTTAATAGTTAAAAAAATAGATACATTTAGAGGTTACTATCTTTGAAATACAAATATTAAATACGGAATAAGAATGCTCTAGATATGCCATCAAAAACATAACTATTAAGTGGAATAACAGCATAAGTCTGGGGGGGTAGTTTGAAAAAGCACAACTCAGCTGTCTTTTTTATTGGAAATAAAAAAACAATTCTGTCTTAAAAATAACTAATATATCAGATATATTGTGTTTTGCCATTATAAATATGTTAGTTAGTGATACTTTAATTTTTTGGTTACCACAAAATCGATTGGCGTCATATTTTCACACAATATGGAAAGAACGTATTAAGATCTCAATTTTGACATAACTCGAGTTATGCTGTTATTCCTTATTGGCACAGATATATTGAATGTGATGTTTGCCTGGCTCGAGGTCAAAAAGAAAACTCAGCTTATGTTTGTTTCCAATATATTTTGGATGCTCCTGGCATCCGTCTTCAGGGACACCACAAAGAACATCTAGCATCAACTAACTTCGATTCAGGTGCAGAACTGCTCCCATTTCTCACAAATTAGTCCAGCCAAAGCAACTCAAATGACAGCAGCAGTTTTTCACCTTTGTTTCTGTTAAATTTTCTGCTTGAATATTCTTTGGGTTCCAATTAGTTCGAAAACTAAGAAAAAAAATACCAAGGTAAAGGCAAAGTCGCGCATGAAAAATGAATAAAATGTATAACAAAAAAGCAAGATTCATTCAAGTATGACAAAATTTACATTTTTGCCATGCAATTTGTCTTTCGCTGGCAGATGTTTGCTTGCCAAAAAGGACACGGGCGTGGCTGAGTTCTGCTAAGAGTTTTTCTTCTCGTTGTTTTTTTTTGCCGTGGAATTATGATAAATTGTTAAAAGGTCTGATGGGCGAAGAGGCAACAAATAAAAACTTGAGACTCGAAGGTCTTCAATTGAATTAGAGGAATGGTTTTTCATTTTTGAATTCAAGGACATGTTAATTGAGGGGTGGGCAATCAAATGTCTGGCTTAAATAATTGGGTAAGCATTTACTCATAGTGCAATGTCAATGATAGCGGGGGGAAAATAAATCTTAAGCAAATATGCAAATTTTTGACAGTTTAATGAGCAGGGCGAAGGGTCTCAGCCTGGTTCTTCGACAGGTGCCAGCCATAAATTATTTGATTTGTTATTGCCAAATAAGCAGTATCAAAATGAATTTAAAATCTTAATGGGAATAAATATGAAAATGCCATATTAAGACTGAGAAATATATATATTTTTTTTTTTGGTATATTTCCCTCCCACGCACATAAATCTTTTTGTGCCTTTTATGTAGCATACTTTTCTGAGCTTCGTTTGGGTGCACCATCTTTGGACATGCAGCTAGTTTAATCTACTTGGACATGACAATAAAATTTATATCATCTTTTCCCTTCTTTGCTTCTTCTTTTACCCCACTTCTTTACGTTGGGGTCTGCTGCTTAGTGAAGTCCTTTCTCGCCTCTGTGGTTTTTATTTGCCTTTTTCTCTCATTTTATTTTATTTGCTGCCTTTTTTATGCCATTGTTGTTGTTGTTGCTCTGCTCGTTGGCATTTCTTTTAAATCTTGAGCTTGTTCTCGCCCCAAAGATGAAAAAAATAAACCTACAAATGCCACATTAAGCATGATTTGCCGCTTTTCAGCCAAAAGTCCTTTGAGTAGGGCAGAAACTTACTATTAAAACTCCACCCCTCCGCCTCCCGCTCCCCGCTTAGGGATTTTCCGTTTATCAGTGGTTTGAATGCCTGCCATATTTTGTGCTTAACTGACTTTTGTTTGGCCAGCACATGAGAAATGAGTTTGCTAGCATTTTGAAAAATTATTGTCATAATTTCTAATCTCTAGCATTTCCATGTGATTAACTTCTTGGGAAGCGTCATTTAATGGCTTATTATGTGGCCAGCGGCCATTCAAATCGACTTACGTGACCTTCGTGCCGCATTACCATAGAATTTCCCCTCTTTGTTTCTATAAATCAATAAGCCAATCAACTGAAGCCGCATACTCTCGGGTACGATATTGTTGTTCTTTTTTTTTTTTTTTGCTGTGCGCGTGAGAACAACTCAAATATTTATCATACGCACCGTAAGCCCAGGCAAGACGCGAAATCCATAAAATTGATATATATGCCAAACATATGTGTGCCAGCCAATCTCTTCTGTGCGTGTAGTTTATGAGACTGCAGAGCAATTTCCTGGATTGCAATTGGGAATGGACTCTTGCGACCCTGCCTCAAAAGTGTATAAATAAAGAAATTTAATCATAACTTGAACACAATTTTGGGGCATAAAAAAATCTGATTTGTTAGAACGGGGAGAGGCAAATGATTGGAGTTAGAAAATCAATACAAAATACCCATGCACATTGGGAAAATATTCGTTTTTTTTAACTTATTTGTTTTGCAAAATAGTTTTGAACTAATGGAATCTTCATTCTCTCAAATAAATTAAAATATGATAATTGCTGCAAGCGATAAATATTATGGGTTTGAGTGATTGAAAATGACTTATAGAAAGTTTCAAAATAAGTGGTTAACTTTGTGAGCCCGTTCTGATTGTATGTTTTTTACTAATAACAAATCGCTGAAATGGGAAAACTTTCGTACATAAATGTGAAATAAGTGTTCTGTTTTAGTTTGTCAATAATTTAGTTTGTCCATAATGTTTTGTTCAAGCGATGTTGCAGTATAAGTTAACATATGTTTTTCAGTTCATGCGGACTTTTATGTCTTTTTTAAGAGATGTGTATTAAATCAAATGTTCACAGTTCTGTTTGCCCATTCTTGTTCCTTTTCTTATTAGATTACGTTTTATAGAACAGTTCCAGCTTAGTCGGCGAGAACTTGTAGACAATTCTGTGAAAAAACATTTCATTTATATATGGAAAAATATTCTTGGTTTCTACTGTCACCAACTGTTCACAAGATTTAAGTACACGGCGCACAGAGCGCTGGATTTGTCGGATCCACAACCTTCCAGTCTGCATCTGAAACAACGCCAGAAAAAGAAGGAATGTTGCCCGCAGAAGTTATCACTGATAATATTGTTTTGGAGGAAGAAAAATGTAATGAAAATTAAAATAATTATCGTGTATTACATATGTCGACACGAATTTTGATTACTTAAACGGTTTGGGCTGAAGGCCTGCCTACGGTATTTGATCTAAGCACTATTCAGTGACGAATTCAAGAAAATACTTGATCCTTATACTCTGTACCGAAGGTACATAGAGTATATTAAGTTTGTGCAGAAGTATGTAACAGGAAGAAGGAATCATTTCCGACCCTATAAAGTATATTTATTCTTGATCAGCATCAACAGCCGAGTCGATATAGCCATGTCCGTCTGTCCATTCGTCCGAATGAACAAACAGATCTCAGAGTGTAATGTGCAGGGTGTGGGTGTTTATTTATTTTCCTGTACTAGATTTTATTGACAGGTACTAAGAGTTTTAACAGAGAAAACGTCTAAACGTCTAATTTCGAGTTGTGCACCTCTAGCTTTGCTCTTAGCCAGCTCGCCGGATTGTCGGGGTTCTTCCTATCATGCCATACACACATTCATAATGATTTTTAGGTGCACTTTTTCTGCAATGTCTGAAAGGACCTATTAATCAAATTAATGTCATTAAAGTCTTCTTATTAATGTACCGATACACCGTCACTACAAGAGTCTATCAGACATAGGGAATTAAGATGTTGTATTTTTCCTTTTCTCGACCCACCCTACCTAGGTAATACAACCAAGAGTTGCATTAGCCCTTTTTTATATTTAGACCGTGTTCATTTTACCTCTCAACTTCTCCAGGCTCTACTTAGGACGAATTTTGATTCACTTAGAACTTGTTTTTAAATTAAACAAAATTGCTTTAATAATTCAGTATAAAAATTCTTCATTTTTGAGACCATGTCTTTGCTTAACAATTACAAGGGAAAATATAGAGATATGTTTAGATAAAACTACAACTAAATGTAATATAACATTAAGATTTATAAAGAGCGAAAGAGACTGATATTGGTAAGATGCTGACAAACCTCTAATTTATATAAAAATTATAAGATTGACATGTATATACCATTTAAGAAAAATACCTTTAACATTGTTCATAACCCATTACTCACTCCGTTATCCTTGAACTCAATGATGACGATGTGCTGGTAGCTGCAGGTACCAAAAATAATCAAAAGTAAATACATACATGCCAAAAGATTAAGATTAAAACTTCATATTTTCATTCATATCTTACCAACAAGTCCGATCAAAGCTTAACAATTAAATTTCTGATACTAACTAACTTAGTTATACTTATATTGATAGAGATTCAAACTATAACAACTTCATTTTGCATTCTTTGATAAAGAAAACTAACTTTACTCGATTCTATTGAGCATAACCAAACACAGTTTGAGAAGCACTGCTATCAATAGGTTGTGGGACAATGACTATTAGCAGAGAGAGACCAAAAAGGCATGGTTATCAGTGCGTTAACCTTGAACTTGAAATTTTAACATCAGCTGTTGAGCTCTCTCAACGAAATAAGCTCTACGTTTTAAACGAAGCTTCGCCGACTCCCAATGCAGCTTGGGCACTGAGCTCCACTATATGGGTGACTTCTAAAATTTAAGCCTGGCGGACGAACCAAAGGTTAAGACACATGCTTGGGAGACTTGGCAGCAACACAGACAAGAACACTATATCTAAGAAATGTTAAGCATCGGTCGTGCTTTGCATATTGTACACTATCGCGTGTAGTGGAACATTTAGTTAAGCTGGATGAGTTACTCGATCTCTTTTATGGCGGTCTTCCTTCTTTTCTTTCTCTCTAAGTTAGTTTAGGTGTTACCAATCTGGGAAGCTCCGAGACTCTTCCCCACACGAGCGCCGGTTCTACCGCAGAAGAAACAAACAAAATCTTTTAAAACTTTACTTGGCTTTTAATTTTGAGGTCTTTTATTTAAATTTACTATTTAAATTACTAGAGCGTAGTTTTAGCCAAAAAACACACTTATTTTTTTATTTTTTTTACCAAAGAGTTAATAAAAGGAACGTACATATGTACACCTGTACTCGCTGCGGACTTAATAGCACTCGTTAGTGAGAGATCGCGTCTTGGTTAATTAACCCATCCACGCAAATGCAAGCTTTTAGAAAAGCTTACGCTTACTCATGCGCATGGTCTCTTTTCTTCTTGCAGCTGGACATAACCATTGCGTGGGTGGCGCCAGCACTAACTACATTATGGCATGATCTGAGTCCAAGACCACGTTGCTCAGCTGTTGATGCTGATCAAGAATATATATACTTTATATGTGCGCAAATGATTCCTTCTGCCTGTTACATACATTTGCACGTAACGGGTATAAAAAAGGTAATAAGTCTGATGTTGAGAATTATAGAATTATATCAGAGTTGTGTTCAATTCCTAAAGATTTTGAGAGATTTTAATAAACTTAAAATGTTTATGTTTTCGATTTTTTATTGCAATGCAATAAAAATAAATTATTGTTTGAGAATAATCTAATGATTTAAATTTTCATTGTTAGTAATTGTGTTGTTTAGCGTGTAGTATCCCAGGAAGAGGAGTGAAAATGGGTGGAGAGAGAAGCGAAAGTGGATATGACTTGACAACGACTTAACAGTGACTTAACAATGACATGACAGTGACAATGCAGTGACTTAACAGTGATTTGACAGTGAGTTGACAATATCTGAATAGTGACTAACCAGTGACTTGACAGTGACTTGACAGTTACTTGACAGTGTCTTTACAGTTACTTAACATTAACTTGACAGTGACTTAACATTGACTTGACCATGTCTAAACAGTGACTTTACAGTGACTAATCTGTGACTTGAAACTGTCTAAACAGTGACAAAAAAGTCCTAAAACAGCTCTTAACTGTCCTGTTCAGGACACTCACACCTTGTTTTTTACTGTACTGCAAGTTGGAAAATTTCTATTTTTGCATGTTTTTATTTGTGCGTGCTAAGACAGTGCGTCACACTCCCGCCTTGTTTCGGAAGCTTGCGCCCTTGGTTTACCGAGATCTTGGCAGAACGTCCGATTTTTTCTAAGTCATCTCTAGGTATGGGATGTCCGCGTCTTCATCTGTCTATCCCCTGTTGGCCGCATCCTCTTTGAATCTTTGCACGTAAACCTGTCCCTAGCCCTTGTCTGCTACCCCAGTGACTGGGAGTCGCTCCAACCCACGTTTGTGCCGTAGCAGTCCTCTGTCGTATGCAGTGCGCCGATTTTTGTCCAAGTTCCCTTTGCTCGCTGCTACTCTGCCTCTTACCTTACGCAACCACAACCTGCTCGGGCGCCACTGCAACGAACTCTGGCCGGGGTAGTGTTCGCAGAGTCCAGAGGTTACACAAATTTAGGGTTTCTTTTAGTGGTGGTTGCTGTAAATAGAGTCCCTAAACAACACTACGGGATTTTAATGTGTTTTCCCCTTTGGGTTTTATTTAGGATGTTCTATATTGTAGTATTAATTCAGGGGCTGAGCCGAAGTGAGCTGCGCTACGATCTCTTTCCGATCCTCTTGCTCCGTCTATGGATGCTTGGATCCCAGTATCTCGTTCCGGCTACTCTGTTCCGCGGGGGGTCGGAAATTCCTACTCCGGGGGTGACGTGATATCTAGGAATATGGGGGGTTAGAAGGAGCACTGCTGTTTAGAGTTATACTATCTCTTAAGGGGATTGGCGCTTTAGCAATCTGGCTGTCCGATGGCTCCGTGGAGTATTATGACTCTGAGATTACCAGGCCTAGAGACACAAGGATGCACGGCTCCGTAAAGTATGAGAACTCTGGGAAGGATTGGCTATCCCAGGATTAGAGACGAGTGGAGGCACGCCTGCTCCGTAGAGTATTAGAACTCTGGGGAGGATTAGCAATCCAAGATACCCAAGAACTAGAAGGATGCACTACGGCTCCGTAGAGTATTGGAACTCTGGGGAGGATTGGCAATCCACGACAAATACTACCATTACCACTTGCAAACTACGATGCTAGGATCTTCTGCTGACTTACCTTTTCGGTGACGGCTTTTTATATGCTTTGTTTCCCTCTGGCCTCGCGCCACTTTTATTTCTTTCTCCTGTTTCCCTCTCTATTTATCTATCAAAAAACGCCGACCCAAGCTTTCCGTTCGGTTAAATTTATTTTAAAACAATCCTTTGAAACTTTTTTTTGTAAGTCATTTTTATAGGTGTGTGCGTGATGGGAATAGGACCAGTGCGTCACAAAATTCTGCCAAATTTTTCTGAGCTTTTGAATTTTTATTTAATTTTTTCTTCTTTTTAATAAAAAAAAAAAAAAAAAAAAAAAAAAAAAAATACTTTATTCAGTTAAAGCGTTCAGAAAATTAATTAAAATGAGTATCAAAAATTTATTTTAAATTACATCCACCATTAATTTTTTTTGAAACTTTACATTCGAGAAATAAAATAAAAACTGATCCACGTCTTGCGCTTAATGATTTCTGGAGTTCCCATTTTGTTTTATCAAAGAAATGCTTATGATACTCAATTGATGGTCCATCCTTAGGAAGAAGTTTGAATAAGTTTTTCACCTCTCCAAGTTTAATCTATAAAGGTGGTAAGCAATTTTTTCTGACTTGCTCAGAAGATTTTGCTAACTTAAATTCAAATCTCTAGGCGACGCTCAACTATTTTTTAATAAAGCCCTAAAATACCATTTTCAGATTTGAACAAAATTTAAATTCAAATGAATTTAAGCACTCGCTTTTAAATTTACTTACTAACAAAAATCCTTTTCTATTGTTTGCTCGAAACATATAAAACTTTCATCTTATTTTCTGCATTTAAATTTCATAATGTTAATTTTTTCCCATATTGGCTTACTTTATTGATTAAATTAAAAATAAGTCTTGAATATTTTAAGCAAAAAAGAATGTAAATATTTGTTTGTAAAAACCAATCAAATGCCTCATTCGCTGGCTCTGTTTACAGTGCATGGCCCCCCTCTAGACATGCGCCAAATAACAATAGCATGCAATATTAATGAGGTTAGCAAGTGCAAGTGTGTGTGTGTGTGTGTGTTTGTTTGCATTTGTGTGTAAGCAAGCTTGTACTTGTCGGAGTGTTCCTCAATGTGCGTGCACACTTTCACACGCAACTCAAACGATGTTGCTGATGACGGAAGCGGAAATCGATGCGAAAAGCCTGCAGGAAATGAAACCTTTTTTGTGCACAGATATTACTTAAGATTTGCTAAAAATAACATCACGTGGTCGAGACCAAAACCAAATTAACACAGAAAAAACCCCTGAAAAGCTAACTAAACTTTTCACTTTGTTTGCCAGGGAAAAGTTTTTAGGGGCAAAGACACTGCCTGGCTGGAGGGGGTGGTGGGGGCGAGTAAAACTTCATTTGCTTATGCCAGACAATTGCCGAAAAGAAGATAACAAAGAAATGAGAAACAGGAAAATGGCAAAATTACATTTATTGTGTCCGCTTCCCGGTTGCGCTTTTATTTTGTAGTTCAAATTCTTTGAGATATCTTAAAGTCACTTGCTTTAGTTATGAAATTTTAATCCTCATCAGGGCTAGAGAGTTAGAAACATGAAAAATGCTAATTACATAATGAATTTTCTCCGGCCAGTGGATAATAATAAATTTTTAAACACAACCCAAAAGGAGGAAGGCCAGCCGGGCGCATTCATAAATAGAAGAGCAACCGAAAAGTTTTTAATCTAAGCTAATTAAAAAGGCAATTTAAATGCAAACTAAATGAAATGCGCGTCCGACAAAAATACAAACTTAATTAATAAAACGCGTATCCGAGCCGGGCTGAATTATGCAGCAGCTAGAAATTGAGCTGTGTTTGGGATTTTAGCTATTCAGCAAATAAAAGGAAGTGCATTTATTTGGGGAATTTATATTTTTACTCTATAAGCGACTGTTAAAAATTCCAATATTTTCCCCATTTTTGGCTTTCTAATCGACAACGTCTGGGTGACCCTGCTGATCAATTTGTAACCCTAATTAAACCACTTCTTGTCTTTCTCTTTCATCTTCTCCCTCCCATTCAACAAGTGCCAGCTGACAGAATTGTGATTTCCCAAAACCCCTTCCTAATTAATGGCTATCGCTCAATCTGTCTATCCATTTCTAGCCGGTCCTTCCAGCATAACTCTTCACCAGAGTCCACAAATCAACCATAACCTTAACAATGGGCAACAAGTCACCATATTTCGTATACATCAAAATCTTTTCCTCCCCCCCAAATTTCATTGCACATCCAGATCCCTATACTGATGGGTTCTGTTCTCTGACGTTTGTGTTGCTGATTGTGTTTGCTGCTTGCGATTGCAATTTCCTAGGCTCAACAACAACAACAATAGCTACTCGTACCTACAAGTGCCGATGGAAAGCCATAAATACTGTGTGAAGGGAAAAAAAAGAGTGGCGGAAACTTTTGTCAACTTTGTGTTATAAACGAAGCGCTTGACTACATATTGACTTTAACTGAAAGCATTTACGTTGATTGTGTGAGTGTGAGGTACATGTGTTTGTGTTTGTGTGTGCGTTTGTTTGCTTGGTTGTATGAGGGCTATCAATAAATCTACAATATGTATGAAGAGTAAAGTCGCTGACACAGAAAGCGTCTGTGTGCGGGAGTGTTTGTACGTCTGACAGGGAGTTTATGTGAATATCTATATAAAAGTGTGTTGTGTGTGTGTCTGTCTTTTTCGCTCTCACATTTAGGCAAATCAATGCCGCCGGGTTTTTCGGAAATATTTGTTAGATTTTTGCAATATTTTTATACCCGTTACTCGTAGAGTAAAAAGGGTATACTAAAGTCGTGCAAATGTATGTAACAGGCAGAAGGAATCATTTCCGACCATATAAAGTATATATATTCTTGATCAGCATCAACAGCCGAGACGATATAGACTTGTCCGTCTGTCCGTCTGTCCGTCTGTCTGTATGAACACGTAGATCTCAGAGATGGTAAGAGATAGAGGTTTCACATGTATGGGACAAATGCTTCTTTTATCTGCACGCAGATCAAGTTTGTTTCAAATTTTGGCCACGCTCCCTCCCGCCCTCGCAATTTGGAAAAAACGTTATATCTCCTACAGTTTTAAAGATAGACAATTCGTACCTTTTAGAGATAGTTAGTAATTAGCAAAATGAATGAATTTTCCAAAGAAATGATAAAGATCGGATCAACGGTTCTCAAGTTATGAGCAAAAAAGTGAACCACAGCCCCCCCTCTACCACCCCTCCCACCCTAAAAAAAATGTTGCATACTTTTTGGATGGTCACACTAAGGAACGCAGGAACACTGTTAAACATGTTTTTTCATGAGTAAGGGGTATATCGAAGTCGGTTAGAGCCGACTTTAAATTACTCACGTTATGCACTCACTTTTATACCCTTGCAAAGGGTATTATAATTTTGCCCAGAAGTTTGCAACGCATAGAAATATTCATTTCCGACCCTATAAACCATATGTATTCTTGATCAGGGTGACGAGCTGAGTCGATTGAGCTTTGTCCGTCCGTCTGTCTGTCCGTCTGTCTGTTTCTATGCAAACTAGTCTCTCAGTTTTAAAGCTATCGAGCTGAAACTTTGCACAAAGTCTTCTTTTTACTGCACACTGCTAATATGTCGGAACCGACCGGATCGGATGACTATATCTTATAGCTGCCATAGGAACTATCGGTCAAAAGTGGGTTTTATTTAGAAAAATAGAGGATAACTTGCCACCAATTTCTGCCAGATTTTTATATGGCAGCTATACGATATATTCATCCGAATTTGATCAAACTCTCTAAAAGAGTGTTGAGACAGATAATATTTATAACTGAAACGTAAAAACACAATACCATTGAAAACAAAAGAGTTTTCTCACTAAAACTATTTTTTCGACCGATCATTCCTATGGCAGCTATATGCTATAGTCATCCGATTTGAATCAGACTTGACAGAATTATGTGTTGGCATATCATATTGATCAGTAACGAGTTTGGGAGCTATAGCATTAAAAACAAAAAAGTTTTTCATACTAAAACTTTTTTTTCAGACCTAAATTTTTGTATGGCAGCTATACTAAATAGTTGCCCGATTTCATAAAACTTGCTGAAGTTATGTGAAAGCATTAAAAACTTATAAATACGAGGGTTCGGAGCGATAACATTGAAAACAAAAAAGTTTTTCTCACTAAAACTACTTTTTCAACCGATCGTTCCTATGGCAGCTATATGCTATAGTCATCCGATCCGACCGGTTCCGACAAATGTGCAGCGTATTTGTACCAAAGACTTCGTGCAAAGTTTGGTTACGATAGCTTTAAAACTGACGGAGGAGATAGCATAGAAACAGACGACGCAGACGGACAGACGGACGGACGACAGACGGAAGACGGACATGGCTATATCGACTCAGCTCGTCACGCTGATCAAGAAAATATTATACTTTATGTGGTCGGAGATGCTTCCTTCTATGCGTTACAAACATCTGGACAATTTTAATTAACGGCTCCCACTTCAGCAATCTCTTAATTCTATACGCTTTCTAGATTGGAAGTTTTTATCCAAAATCGGATGACTATATCTTATCTGCCATAGGAGCTATCGGTCGAAAAGTGGGTTTTTTATGAGAAAAATTTTTTGGTTTTAATCTTAACGTGTCTCACTTCAGCAATTATTAATATTATGCGCTTTTACAAAGATTTTGGAAGTTTTGGTCAAAATCGGATGACTATATCTTATAGCTGTCATAAGGAACTAGCGGTCGAAAAGTGGGTTTTATTTAGAAAAATTGTTTGTTTAAATGCTGGCGTTCTTAAACTTTGATGTATTAAAACATTTGCAAGGGTATAAAAACTTCGGCACAGACGAAGTTGCAGGGCCTTCTCGTTTTTTTAAAATTGAAAATAAAAATTGATTTGAAATATCTTTTAAACCAGGCGCTGCATTTTAGAAGTAGACATATATCTGTGATCTATTTTTTAATACCTTTCCATTGATACATCACATGTCCTTGAAGGATCAATATTAAGGATACCAAAATTTTTTTATTCATTCAGTGCTTCTTTTTTATACATATCGCTCACTTACTTTGAGTCTCTCATAACTCAAACACGTAAGAAAAGTTGGTCAAGCTCTGCAAAATTTAAAAGTTGTTCAGTGTTTCAGTCCCAGAGTTTATGTATGCAAGAAATTTTGACAACACTGCAGATGCAAACTGTAAACCGAACCAAAATAAACCAAACCGCTAATTCGTGCTCATAAACCGAACTAAACCGGTGTCGTATTAAGCAGCAAAACCCAAACGAAAACTGCAGCTTAAAAAATTTTGAAAGTTTTGAAAAATGGATCTCTTCGTGATTACCTCGGAAAACATATCACCTTTAACCGGTGACGACTATGATGAACACTTTTCACTTTTGACTGTTAAGCCGCTGGTTCGGCTTGCTTTATAGTACCATCCTACACAACAAGTTTTCAGTTCATAGCTCAATCCATTTTTAAGCAATGACTCTAACTCTAACAGAAATATAAAACACGTATATTTAATGTTTGCAAATTGCGAAATAGATACCATTTTAGATGCATCTAAAATCCAGTCCTATTTCTCGTTCGAGAGTGCTACAGCACATTGTGAAAAGTATCTGAAAACCAAAAACAATGACAATGATTTTCGCATGCTTTTATCGCATTCTTTATTCGTTTGAACATTTTTACAGAATATGAGGACAAGTTGCACCTCGAGTCAGACATGACCAATTTTAAAGCAGAAAATGCCCTCTCAACTAAACTTGGTGGCACGCAATGGATCACTTTCGCCAATTGATACCGAGGATACATGAACTTTTGTCCTCCCAATACTTCATGATATTCTCTCTTATATCAATTGGATTGGGGAAGTATGCGCCTATTTCGGTTATTGCAAGATTGAGTTCAGGATCATCTTCCCCAACTGTCTTTTCATTCCCAGAGGCCGCCTCAATTGAATAAAGAAATTCGTTGAGAATGCTTTGTGGAGTAGTGTTAACCTGACTTGTTGACGGATAGGATACTTGAGATGAAACTGGGTCCATCTGTGGTGAGTGTGACGAATTATTGGAAGTCTTCCTTGTTTGATAGTCAATTTCGAACTAATTTAATTAGACTTCAATTAGCCTATATGTGCATTCGCTTTGACATCTCATTTTCACAGTCAGCAGCAGGAAAAATATGTTTTAACTGAAAGCCGAAGTATGTATGTGCAATAACGACTGCAGGACAACTGAGATATGATGCTCTTGCATTAATATGAATTTACAAATGATATAACGATATATTCTCATCTCATATGGAAAGTTTAAGATACATCAATTTGAAAATTTTACACAAATTAGTACAAAACACGGCAAATATTTCTACATCAAGTCAAAAATTGCAATTTTATGGAGAGTATGTTACAGTACAACTTTCTTACTTGATTGAGTTATGACAGACTTGAAGTAAGTGAGCGATATGTATATAAAGTGGCACTGAATCAATAAAAAAATTTTGGTATCCTTAATTTTGATCCTTCAAGGACATGTGATGTATCAATGGAAAGGTATTGAAACATAGATCACAGATATATGTCTACTTCTAAAATCCACCGACTGGCTCAAAAAGATATTCAAAATCAATTTTTATTTTCAATTTTTAAAATAAAAATTGAAAAATAACTCTTATTTTTCAACTTTTAAATAAAAATAAGAGTTATTTTTTGATTTTTATTTAAAAATTGAAAATAAAAGTTTATCCTGATTTTTTGGATTGCTCACTCAAATTTCGGATATGGGGTGCCTCCAAAAGGGTCTAGGACACTTATTTGGCTTTGATTTTTTTAAAGTCCATAACTCTTATTTGCGATCCCTAGGGTTTTGCACAAACTGCATGAAAAGTGGTCTATAAAAAAACTTTACCCGCGACCAGCCTCCCTAGTAATGTTGTTTGATTCCAGTTTTTACAGTTGTATGCAAACTAATCTTATGACCTCGAGCCGGCTAGAACTTGCTGGTTTGATAATTATAATCAAAAATGTAGTTGAAAAAGTAATATAGAGTTCTTTTCAGTTTCTTGTTTTGGGTGTCCTGCGTCTGGAGTTAAAGTATCGAGCTTAAGTCAGTCTCAGTCATTTTTGATGCATAATTCAATTTCGGGTATTCTTGCACCAAACCGACTTTGAGATCAAATCAAGAACGAATATCAAGTTTAAATCAAATTGTACCTTCTTGAATTGATCCGACTGAGGGATCTCAAAAAACAACATTGAATCAATCACGTGTGTTGTTGAAATTTGCCAATATCAGGCTAAAGCCAAGCTCTTTCGAGCCTAAATCGGGATTAAGACAGGAATTTTTGGACTGAAATATCCGTTCTCAAATTATTACTTCTCGTCCTTGGTTGGAGAAAATCCGGGCATGACCCACTTCTGACATTGTTTGAGATGGATTTTAGTCACACCTCGAAACACACATGCGCGCGCGCACTTTGACTCATACGCTCTAGCTCACATGCAAAATTGTTTCGTCTGTAGCTTTAATGTTTTTGCTCGAATCTTATTGCGAATATATAGATAAAAAGCCTAATATAATATATATTAAGCTAAGATGCACAATTTCAAGATCCCTTTCACCCATTTTCAATGGGTACAGTAGGGTGGACGCCGATAAAAAAGTTAACTGATACCATCTTAAACGATTACTTTTAGAGTGTACATCTATATATATAAATCTGTACGCCCGACTGACATATTATCAACGCACAGCCTAAACGGCTTATACTACAGGTTTGAGATTTGGCATAGACCTTCGTTTAGTTATGCAGGCGCGCACTTAGATAGAAAATTGAAGAAAAGTCGGAAAAGCGTCGGAAAAGTTTGTATGGGAAAAATTTTATTTTTCATCCGATTGACTTGAAACTTGGTTTGTAAGCATAGTACGCGAAATGGTTCGACACGTGTTTTCCCCGATTTCGGAAAATCCGGCCTCGAAGAAAATGGACGTAAAATTCTGCATGCAAAAAAACTATTTTTCATCCGATTGGCTTAAAACTCGGTTTGTATGGGTAGAATACTAAATAATTTGAAATGTTATTTTCCGATGTTGGAAAATTTAAGCCAACGGCTGGAAAAATTCCCGGAAAATTCTGCATGAAATAAAATATTTTTTATCCGATTGAATACGAAATAATTTGAAATATGATTTTTCAATGTCGGAAAATCCGCCTCCATCGGGAAAATTCTCCATGGAAAATACTATTTTTCACCCGATTGAGTTGAAACTCGGTTTGTAAGGTCAAAATGAGAATTCATTTGTGTTTACATTTTCCGATCTTGGAAATACCGCCGGATGCCCGCTGGGAAGTGGTTGGGAAGTGGATGGAAGTGGGGGTGTGTGGGTGGCAACTGGGTGGAAAGATGCTGTGAATTGGGTGGAGAGTGGGTGGGATGTGGATGGGAAGTGGGTGTGCATTGGTTCTAAACTGTTGAAGGCGCAGCGAAGTGCGACGGGTTATTTGCCAATGAAACAAAAGTATTCCTTCATGGTTGTCTATAACAAACAATGATTTGTAATGTACATACTTAACGCTTCACAATTTCAACCCAAATTTATACAACTGACACGCGGACGAAGTCGCGGCGGGTTTTGCTAGTAACAAATATAAAAAAGCAAAAAAATTTTAGATCATGTTTCAACCTCTACAAAAAGCGTTCAAAGTTTCTACAAATATTAAGTATACGACACGTTCGCCGAATTGAAATTTCGTCGACGAACTCTCCGTTTAATTTAAAAGTTGTCAATTTTGAATTTAATCGAGCAACAAACAAATATGGAGCAGGAATGAATGCATTTTTGATCGGAAACATAAGATCTAATTTTGACGATACGAGCCCATTTCCAATGAAGAGATGCGTTTTATACGGGACTAAATGTTTTAAGACTGTTCATTCCAGAAAGTGTGATCAGTGTGGCTTGCAGGTTGGAGTCAGCATTGCCCAAGACCGTGGTCCTACAAGGGCCATGTCCGCAAGAACGCACGGGCCTTCTAGTCAGATACTACCGACATATTAGTGAGCATTTGGGATACCGTGGACAATTCGTTGAACTCAAGAGACCGCTCCAAATTAAATTGAATTAAATTGATAATAGAGATAGAGCCCGAAAAAGGAATTGAAGACTATACCGGAAGAAGACTTTTGCAGCATGTTTTTAAAATTGTAAAAAAGTCGGCACAAGTGAATTGCAGTCGAGGGAGACTACTTTCAGGGGAATGAAATGAATTTACAATAATAAATAAAGATTTTTTCATTTTTATAGAAATTGCCTATTTTTTTTCCCATAGTAGACCGCATTATTTTAGATCCTGAAAGAATGGGAATCATCATATCAAAGTCAATTTATAAGCATCACAGTAAAAATAGACTATTCGCAGGAACGGCTGCAACCGTGATGAACAGCACCACACTTCATTTCGTGTGGGACCTTACTTCAAGGATATCCTGATGGCCTCTTAGTGTAAATCATACTTTCATCTAGAAGTGAACAGCGCAGAATAGTAGAAATTTTGCAGTAATTCACTATTCCGAATAAATATATATTTAGTAAATATTATTTTCATATGTCTTGGCAATATAAAACAAAAAATTTCAATGGTCATGGTAACTTTTTGTCAAAAGTTATGACTTCAAACCAAGGCAAGGGCAACAGTACGTATGAGTGATAAACTTTAAATCCAAGTCGCAGTTCCTAAAACTAATTTCTTCTTAAAAATTTTTTTGTTGTGCCTTTTTTAGATGAAAACGCATCGTTTAAATGGGTATTAGCATGGCTTTACATTTTTACATACATAAAATGTCCGACATAGGGTACAGGGTATAAAAATTAATGAATTTTATACTTGGATCCAGAAGGTTCACAGTCAGAAGAACGAAATTAATGAAGGAATGAAATTTCTTGATTAAAAAGCGAATTTCTTGATCCAAGAATAAACTATAAATAAAATTTTACCCCGATTTTCTTGATATATTTTTTTGAACCCTAAACTATTTAGATATTCCTGCGCATTACGTTCAGATAGCCTTTAACGTTCTTCGGATTACTTTTCTCTTCTATAAAACCCAGCATAAGGTCGAATTCAATTAGATTTTAAAAAAAGAGTGTGTGTCAGGGGCCGCCCCCGGAGCGAAGCTATAAATCCGACTTAAGTAATGGCAAAAGGACACTTTTTTATATTCTTTGTGTAAATTCTTTTTGTATCTGCTGGCTTTAAGTTCCAATACGAACCGCTGCGCTCGGGGAAGTTCCACTTTTTACGGGGGGGTAGAGCAGTGGAGAGTTACAATTCAATGTAATCAACACAAATCAACAGAAATTAATTACAACAACTCGGAATAGCAATTGTAGCAAATGTATGTCCGTACAAAGATCGCTGTTTCGAAGATAACCACATCTTCTCGTCAGCAGATTTTTGTATTGCATATTCACATTCAAACGACCACTTAGTTTTTGTAAATACACAGGGAATTTGTTTTTGCTTGTTTTTAAATACAGGGTTGCCCAATATTCGACGGACCCATTTTAAAATCAAAGAAAAAAAAAAAATTTGGCGGTTGGCAATCTTAATCATTTAATTTGTTCCAAGTAGATTTGTTTACATCAATTTTTTTGAATATGATATCTCTCAAATGGCCGCCCTCTGGCGTTGATGGCGTATTGTGCCCTTTTGCAGCATTTTCCATCGATTTCGCCAACATTTCGGCCGGAATAGCGGCTATTTCTTCACAAATGTTGTCCTTGAGCTCTTCTACCGGTCCTTGGCTTGTTAACGTAAACCTTGACTTCAAATATCCCCACAAGAAGAAGTCAGGCGGCGTCAAATCGGGCGAACGCGGTGGCCAGTCCAAATCACCACTTTTCGACATCAACAATTTCTTCAAAAAACGATTTTTTTACTTCTCTTTTGTGGCGGGGGGCCGCCGGGTTGTACCAAAAAAAACCCCAAAACATTTTTACGAATAATTGTTTCCCAAAAATAATTTTGGTGTTGTTTTTCCGCCCCGGTTTTGGGGGTAGGTTAGGGCGCGTTTCCCTTTGTATGTAATGGTTCCAATGACCAGTTTCATACTCATGCTCCCCCTAACTGTGGACTTTTTTGTTGTGGTTTTTGTTTTTTTAATGAGAGGGTTGATTGTGGTGTAATGCGGTGTGTTGCTTAGTTACTGTCAAGTCAATGTAAATGATAACGTTGAGTTTTCACAATTGACTTGTCCTTTTGAATTTAAATGTCAACTCATTTCAGAGCTTGTTGACCACGCTTCAAACGCGGTATGTCATTAAGCGAAACCCTGTATTTTGTTACAAAATATAAAAAAAATTAAGTCACTCCTAAATCACTGCTTAGTCACTGTCACTATCTCACTGAACGTCCCTGTCAATCTATTGTCACTGTCAAGTCACTGTCAAGTCACTGTTAAGTCACTGCTAAGTCACTGTTAAGTCACTTTTGTCACAGTTTATCGTCACTGTCAAGTCACTGTTTAGTCACTTTTCAAGTCACTGTTAAGTCACTGTTAAGTCACTGTCAAGTCACTGTTTAGTCACAATTAAGTCACTTTCAAGTCACAGTTTAGTCACTGTCAAGTCACTGCTTAGTCACTCCTCAAGTCACTGCTAAGTCACTTTGACGTCACTGTCAAGTCACTATTAAGTCACTGTCAAGTCACTGTTTAGTCACTGTTAATCACTGTCAAGTCACAGTTTAGTCACTGTTAGTCACTTTCAAGTCACTGTTTAGTCACTGTTAAGTCACTGTCAAGTCACTGTTAAATCACCGAAATTAAAGATGTTTCAAATAAAATAAAAAGTAAAAACGAAATTCATGTAAAAACGTCAAACTTTCCCATTTGGTAGGGTACTTCAACTGAGAACCTTTTAAGCCTCTTTGTTTTTTATTCAAATTTTTTGTGTTTTTTATGCAAACTTAAATATTGAATATTTACACAGAAAATTGTGCTTTTAAAGCGGCTGGTTGGTTTGGAACACAACCCCAGCACACACCTGCAAAAACATGTATGCTTGTTATCCACACACACACACACACACACACCACATTTATCTGCCTTTACATACCCCCCAAAAAAAACCTTGAGCATAAAATATGCAACAAAAATTTGTCACATCTTGGCAAAAAAAAAAAATGGTCGAAAAAGTTCACCTTTTCAATGGCCACTTGACCCTCGAAAGTATGCCACACGCACGCAAACACAGGCATTGAATTTAAATTGCGCATTAAATGTGTCCTTTCTCCTGCGTTTCCAAGGAATTGATAAGTCAAAAGTTCATAATTGGCTGACATTTTCCTTAAGTGAATTTATTTTTGTAGGAAAAACTAAACCCACAAGCCGCAATTAAGGGAAATGTGTGCAAATTGAAATGGAAATTGTGCAGAAATAAAGCAAATACAACTTTCTTGCCATGCACTTGAGGCATTTCCCCCAAAAAACGGATTGTGTTTGTGTGTGTGTGGCATGTCATAGGCTAATTACAGGGCGTTACTGACTGCCATTTTGCATGCCATATAAGCATTAAGTATACGCTCTGTGGGGCATGTTTTACATGCAAGGCAAATCAAAGCAAAAAAAAAACAAAATGAACAAAGAAATATTCAATTGGAGCTAAAGCTGCACTTATTTGGCCCACAAGCTGCTAATCTAAAGCTGAGTGAATAATTATGCGTCTGGAAGAGATGGAAACCAATCCCACACCTGTTAGCCCAGCAATTTTCAAGCTAGTTCAGCAAATGCAGCCATCATTCTGTAATCAACCTTAAGCCACCTTTCCAGTCTTACACTCTGCTTGCAGTTGCGTATACGTAATAATTCACCAGCGAAACGAAACCTGCCACTAGGCCCAGGCCCTGAACAGAATGCCACTTAATCTTAATACATTTTACCGCTTAAACCATGCATCAGCTTAACTGTGGCTTAACTTACCACCATTTTTGCATATGTACGTACGTGAGGGAGAGAGCGAGTGCATTTTAACTAAACCAATATGCGGCAGACACCTGGCTCTAACAGTGCCAGGGAGTACGACTGGAGCGGAAAAAATAAAGAAGGAGTGAGAGTGCCGCTTGTTGCAAATTGAAATATGCAATTTGTCGTAAGAGATTTTGTGTGGCTGCTCTGGTGTTGGTTCAGCTTCAGCCACAGCTCCTTGCCCGGGTCCTCTTTTTCAATTTCAACGTATTATCGGTTAACAACATTATGTCAGCGTTCAGGCGTAAAACTGCTTAAGAAAATTGCAGTGAAGAAAAAAAAATATAACGAAAATGGTTTGGCTGCCATTTGGATGAGGTTTTGTGAAATCGAAGCAAGTGCTTTAGCACCTTGCTTGCTTTCCTTTTTTTTTTTGCCTTCTTTTCTCCCGCAATCTCCTTCTGCAATTTATGTGCCACATAATTGCGTTCCAGTTACATTTTGTGCACATTTCTTTTGTACAGTCGTTGCCTGGGCTCCACCCATAAATGCAGCAGCAACAGCAGTCATACAATGTCCGCAGAGAGGACACAGAGGCGCCCAGAGGCCAGAGGGGCAGGGGGCTTGACAAGCAATAAGTATTTTTTTTTTTTTTGTTATTTAATATAAATTGTTATTATTGGGGGATATTGTATTTAATTTAAAAAATTATATTAATCTTATAAATAGCTGAAATTAAATAGCCATGTATAAGCTCCAACTTGTTTAATGAATTTTTTATATCTCATTCTAAGAATGCTTAATCACTGTAATCACAGCTGTAACTCAATTGTTAAAATCAGAGTTTTCCGGTTAAAACAGAGCTTTGAGGTCTATCACAACTACAAAATTTCGTGTCCTTTTTTTGGATGGTGTGTAGTATCTTATCCTTTATATTTCTTTATATTAAACTACCCCTCTTTCCCCCCCCCTTGGCCTTTTAAAATATTATACCCCCACATTTTCCCCCCTTTTTCCTTCCACCCAAACCCCCACCTCCCGCCCACTTCCGCCCACATCCCCAACTTCCCATTCACCTTATTCCTATTACCACCCACTTCCAAAAAACGGCAATCCCACCCACGTCCCACCTTACTAACACTTACACCCGCCCACATCCCGCCCACATCCCACCCCCTCCACACCACTTCCAAACATCTTCCCTGTCCCGAGTTTTAAGTCCATCAGATAAAAAATGATTATTTTGCATGTTGAATTATCCGGACATTTTTACTCCGGGGTCGGATTTTCCATCATTTGGAAAATCACACTTCAAATATGTATCGGATATAAATATTTTTTTCCTTTTTTGTGGTTTTTTTATTCTAGAATGCGATTTTTTTTTTCACTGCGGGTATTTTTCAGATTTTCCGACATTGGAAAAACATATTTTTTCAATTTCATCCATTGAAACCGAGCTTCAAGCCCATCGGATGATAAATAGTTTTCTTTCGCAGAATTTTCCGGGAAATTTTCCGACCGTCGGGTCAAATTCCCCGATATTGAAAAGTCGCATGTCAAATTTAATCGTATTCTGTCCTAACAAACCGAATTTTAAGCCAACCGGATGATAAATAGATACTTTTCATGCAGAATTTTCCGGCCATTTTTTACTCTTTGGCCGCCTGGGGGGTTTACGACATTGAAAAATCACATTTTAAATTATATCGTATTCTGTCCTTACAAACCGAGTTTCAAGCCAATCTGATGAAAAATAGTTTTTATGCTGAATTTTCCGACCTTTGGGTCAAATTTTCCAACATCAGAAAATCATATTTCAAACCATTTCGTATTCCATCCTTACAAACTGAGGTTGAAGCCAATCGGAAGAAAAATAATTTTTGAATGCTGAATTTTCCGTCCATTTTCCTCGTGGGCTCCGTCTTAGTACGCACCTTCACCACTAACAGAATCCTGTCCAAATTACAGCCCTCTATCTCTTACCGTTTAGGCTGTGCGATGATTGCCAATGAGTCAGTGAATCAGTCAGTCAGTCAGTCAGTACACTCTTCTTTTTTATAGATATAGAGCGAGGCCAAAAAGTGAGAGAGTATTGGTGTGTAAAAACCTAATCGCTTTCTGCTCTTTTGGTCTCAGCTTCGGCGAGCGTTCGGGTCGTGTACGTGTGAATAGCGAAATGTTTTCGCCCCCTGGGAGGAACCAAGGGCTATCGCTAGTAGAGAGATATTAAAATTCCATTCAAACAATTCAGCATTTATTTGAGCATCTTTATCTTTATAATAGATTACGCCTTATTACAAAAACAAAAAAAAAATGCCTTGCGGTCTGCGCGCTTCATAATTATAAATGGTCTGCCACCGAATTGGAAATGGCCAGCGTGGCGCGAGGGGAGGGAGTCAGCCGCCCATGTCAGCAGTCGTGGGTTCGAATCATGGCCTGACTCGAGCGAAGATTTTTTTTTTTTTGTTTTCAAATTGTATTTTTAAACAAATAAAATTTTTTGTTATTCTTCGATATCAAGAAAACACACTTCTAGTAAATATTTTCAGCATTTAAACGTTTTTTTCGTTTTGGAGAGCAATGGGAGCTGCGTTGAGGAAATGCTTTCTTAGTACAATGTCCGATCACTATAGGAAGCTATTGTGAAATTTTGAAATTTCTAACTATTACGGGTTGTCTTGTGGGCTGATGATCACATTCACAATTTATAGGAAGGGAAAACGTTACTTTTCACACCTGTACAAAAATTCTGCACATCAATTACTTAGTCTAAGAACACCTGGAGTTAAGAAAATTAAGCGTTACTTAAAGTTCTTGGATTTTTTTCACATTTTATCAAATATAAGAAAATGAAATAAGATCCTAAAAAAATCATATTAAAAATTGACGTCTTATTCCTGATAAATTCCATGATATTCATTTCTTGTTTTGGGGACTTAGTTCATTTTTAAATTTTATTTAAAAATAATGCTAAAAATTAAATAACACCCCAAATTTGACAAAAATCGTTGTTTTTTTGTTTTCCATAAAATTTTTGGGGCCTTATTTCATTTTAGTTGTGGGGCATTTCGCAGCGCCACGATCAGTGATTCATTGGGTAGTGTGCTCCGAACTGACATTCCGTACTGACATTCGTTAGTCAGTTCAAGTAGTAGTTCAAGTAAGATCCTTACTTGAAATGATCATTAGGATTTGATACAAGCCTTTTATCATTTTTCTAATCCTTCCGTACTTCATTTATGCAGAATCCTAGTCGGACTCGTAGTTGTAATTTCAATCGAATGCCGAGAACTTTGAAAGGTAATACACTTTGGTAAGATATGTGTCCAAAATTTGATCCATTTCTATCCAAGTGCAACTAAATGTGGAAAGCAGCTTTTATGATACTTGCTTGAATCTGGTAGAAAGTCGGAGAAAAATCAATATTTTAGTTTCTACATAAAGCCAATGGAACTTTACGATAGAAAAACTGAAACAGAGTATGTTGCTATTGTTGGAAAAAAGAAAATTAAATTGAAAATTAATAACGACATATTCCTATCTCACTAGAAGACTATAAAAGAACACGATATAGCGAATATTTCTCACCATTTACTCAAAAATCATGTTCCTTGAGTTATGACTGTCTTAAAGTATGTGAACGATATTCCTGCAATTTGCCAAATGAACACAAAATCTTGCAATCTTCGGACTTTATATTTATAAAAAACTAAATTGAGAAATAAAAACCAAGTCCTCAGTTTAATATTATATTAACCATATTAACACCGAAAAAAATCCACTGCAGGCAAAAATTTCACAAATTAAAGCATTGAATAGTAAGGTTGGCATTTAAAAAGCTGCATGTGACAGGTCGCGCAAATAATGCAAGTTTTCCTAGCCACACTCAAACCCTTCTCGTAAGGCCACTGCATTGTATGCATACAATTTTCTATTGTTCCTTCAATTTTGTTTTCCTTTTCTTGCTTTTTTGCTGCACTTTAACGACACTTTGCACAAAATAAGTATGAAGTTACAATGCTTCTTGATTGTTGTTTTTGCAGCATAATTGATGGTTTGCACACGGTAAAAGCTCATCAATAACTAACATGACGTATGCGTAATATACAAAAATGTGCAAAAATCATACGCCACGTGGCCTCATCAATTTGCTGCCACTACTAAGAAATTGTCAAATATTAATGGCCATCAAAGTAATATTTCCTTTGCTACAACTATTCGAAAGTGTTTTTCTTCCTGACGATTTGATGGATAAATCTACTGGATGTTTTTTTTTTGCTGCTGTTGTTTGTTAGTAAATTATGGCCACTTTCGTTTCGGCTGTCTAATAAACTCAGCCGTCTTAGGAGTGAGTGTGTGTGTGTGTGCTATGGCTTACTTATGAGGAGTCCTGCCTCCTGCCTGCCAACTTCACTTCGAATACAAATTGACGCAAGTCGTGTGTAATTTATAATGAAATATTATATACGCTCGTTGGCAGTCAGGCAGTCAGGCAGTCAAGTGTGTTGGGAAGGTAATAAATGACTTTGATGTGGTGTGATATCTGCCGGATGACCCAAACTAATCCACGCAAGTGTGGATTTTGTGTAAGCAATTTATTTCACGATTCTCAAGAAATCTTTCAAAGTGGGAAAAATATATTTTTGACAGATGTTAAACGTTTATTCATTCGGTTAAATTAGATTTTTATTAAACATTCCAATCACAATAAGACACACGACTAGCTTCTCCTGCTTCACACCCATTTGAACATCAATTTGCACACCTTCGTTTTTTTTTCAACAATTTGTACATCGCAACGGGAACATTTAGCCGGCAATTACCTTTCAACGCATCATTTGGAACGCAAAGTCAGCCCAAAGTGTGCCTATGTACATGGATTTGGCACCGAATAGCACAACACAAAAAAGCGTAAAAAAATCACTCTCTAGACAGACACAAAACATGCGCTGGGAAATGTGGCCAGGAGGCATCATAATATTTTACATTTTTATGAAGTGGCAGACGACGCTAAAGGGCCAAAGGCAATAAAAAAAATTCGTATTTGGTGGGGTTATAAAAAAGAGGCAGCAAAGTTGGCGGCATTTGCCATTTCTTAATGTTTTTTAATGATTTATTGGCATTTAAATGTGCGGGCTGGGTGACGCATCGTAAACTTTTCTTTTATATTTTCTTCGTTCGTTTTGCGGTACGCCTAATTTCATGCAGCAATTTTTTTCGCACTTCGCACTCCCCTCTCTCTCTCTCTCTCTCTCATGCATTTCACATTTCTCAGGAAGCGATGCTACGCGAGAAGCGATAATATTTCTTGCTATGAGCAAAGCGAGAAGATGACATAGTGAAAGCGTTGAGCGAAGCGAGTTACATTGATCAATTTTAATTTGCTGTCAGAATTTACCATGATTTAGTAATACAGGAAGAGGCCAGTAGAGAGAGAATGCAACTCAGAGAGCGCGAGCTTTATTTTCTGTGATTATTGTGAGCGCAATTCCTTAAGAGCAGCGAGTTGCATTGCTCTAATTCAGGAATGCAAACTGGTTCTGAACCGAACCGAACCGTAACCGAACCGCTTTTTCCATATAATAAACCGAACCGACGTCCTTTGAAAAGGTTGCTGAGTCGAACCGCAAACCAATAATCAAAACGGTTCGGTTCGGTTCAGTTGGCTGAACTCCGCAATTTTGACTTGTGATTCCCTAAATTTAGTTATTTTCCGAATTTGGGATAAATTAAGTTTCGCTGATCGACCCTCAAGGGAGAACACTCATAGACGCAATTGATTTTTTAAGGATGACTTGTCAACCGTTTTAAAAGATGTGTACATCTCCAGCAATTACCCGATGACCTCTTAATATCCTGTATTCAAACTTTAGTATATTTGTTCCTTAGAAATTTGCTCTCATATGTGCGTTTATTCCATTTTTTATACGGGTTGATATTCTCAATATTCAGTACAATAATGATCGTTTTTAAGGAGCACTGATAAAAGGATTTTAAAGCTTTTAACATGATTTTAAAGATTTAATTTCGAATGTCACATATTCCCTATAGAAATCATAGTATTCCGAAAACGGGCCTTCATAAAATTTTTAATAAATTAAGAGTGAACCACTGAACCAATGAGCCGAACTCTATTTCCGCGCGGTTTGCATACCTGTCCAATTTAGTTATTAGTGTGGGCGTTATTTAATCAGACGAAGAATATTTTGCTACAAGAGCAACGATTTACTTTGTTAAGAAAAGAAAAGTGTCCAGTGTCCACCCATTCAACCGAAATCGAGATAAAAAAGGAGACAACAACAAATATGCATGATTTACAAATAGAAGAAGCTAAGAATGCAACAAAAATTACGTGCGATCTGAGCGAGTTCAAGCGAGAAAGCAGGTTGCAAACTGCTTTCTCGCATCGCTGTCGCTTTATCGCATGCACTCGCATATCGCTCCGCCCTCACTCTGACACCTTTCGAGCGATTGAATTAAAAAAAAGGTTGCAGTGGTTTATCGCTCGTTCTCGCCCAATATTATCGCATCGCTTCTCGCGCGCACTCTGACATTAGCCTAAGCTTCAACAATTCATCAATGCACCTGGTACCAGCAGTTTTCTTTTCCTGAGCTTGATTCGTGTTTTGTTGATCGACAAATTGACATGTCGAGCCCATGAGATAGAGACAGTAATGCTTTTTTAAATGTGTGCCATGATTGACCATAAAAACAGGAAAGTACATACATTTATATTATATATGTATGTACAAAAAAATTCAGTTATGTTTCCTTGCATACTTGCATACAATGTACACACAAACATAGTTTTTACTTCTTTTCACCAGGGGGCAAGACAAACATTAGCATCCTGTGCTAAACATATAAAAGTGATCTAGAAATTAACTCAAAAGCACTTACATACGAAATTAGTATTTATTTTTGTTTATGCATGCGTCAAACGCACACAGGAAAAGAAAATTCGTGAACATTAAATACTAATTTTTGTCACCCTCATTTATTGAGAAATTGAAATACTGCCGATCCATATTTGACTTTGGCCTTGGCATTAAAAGTATCGTTCAGATTAACTTGCAATTCTTAATTGCTCGTTGCATAAACACAGAATGAAATTTTAACCACCAATTAACCCTTTGTTTATGTCATAGGCTGAGCTCTTTCGCTTTGCATACAAAAACGGCAGAAGGCTAAGACTTAGCAGAAAGTGAACATGCAAAAACAGAACTTAAGTGAGAGAGTGCCAAATATATACATACTTTCGTTGCAGTGTTTGTTTTAGTTTTCCGCACAGAAACACTTCATACACAGACTTCAGGAACAAACTCCCCTGCAAACATTTTGTTGGGTTTCTCGTCACAAAGTGAGTTCGTAGTTCCAGACGACGGTCTGAGGATGGTTGGCGATTTACAACAAAACACACATCAAGTATATATTTTTAACAGCTAAAGATGAGTGGCAGTATCTTGCCGTTCCCTATTTTCTAATTGCCCTATTTATATGATAGAGCGAAAAAATAAGAACTTGAGAATAGCACCAAGAATTTATTGGAGAATGCTCAAATAGATTCAATACAAGTAGTCTTTAGTTGCCGCGCCTCAGACGCGTGCGGGGAGCAGTCGTATAAAGCGTCAGTCCTATCGTGTTTTCTTTCAGTCGAAGGGAACTGAGATCGAATCCCTTCAATGTAAGTATACGTTTTTCATGTAATAAATAAATATAAGTTTGTTTAAGGCAAGGCAATAAGGCCAAGCAGAAGTAATAGCAGCAGTCAGAGCGGGTTGTAGCAGCGCGCACAAATTTTTATTTTTATTTTTTTGACGCTTAACACTAAAGTCCTATCGCGATAAGAGTCTTTTCGTATCTCTCAGAAGAAACGTTTTCTCTTCTCAAGAAGTGTCGCAGAGTGACACATTTCGGTCCGAAGGAGATGAGAATGCGATAAATATGCGATATCGCCAAAGTGAAGCTGACACATATGGAAGAACCGTATTCTTATCTTCATGCGAAAAAATTTTTTTTATTTTTTTTCATCAAGCTCATTTTGACTTTGCGTGTGTGTGTGTAGCCACGCTCATTTAGCACTGTTTTGTTGTTGCAAAGAGAGTAGAAAAAGCTTGTACACTGTCCGTGTCTCAACGTCGCTGCAGCTGAGCATTATTGTACTCACAAAAATGCGGACGTGCCAGACTCTTCCCTACATATTGACTGTATTAGCAACTTTAAATATAGAGATACCACTTCCTGGCGCACTACATCATTTTCGCAGGCAGCAGCTCTTAATATAGCGATGACAAAATTGGCGGCAGCTACGAAAATTTATAAAAAACAAGTGAGAAAGTCAGCCGGTCAATCGGTCGTTTCTCCGTCTATATTATACTCGGTACCTAGAGTCGGAATGCAGTGCTGCTGCTGCGGTCATCTTTAAGGTTCTACTCATTTTCCCTCTCTCTCTCTCCTTCCTCTCTCTCTCTCTCTCTCTCCCTAAGATTGTGCGGCGTTGGTTGTGAAAGGGTGGGAGTGGGGTGGCGCGGGGTTATTCACTTATTTGCTCATAACTTGAGAACCGCTAATCCGATATTTATCATTTCTTCGGCAAATCCATACATAGCTAATGACTAACTATCTTTAGAAGGATCAAACCCTTTATCTACAAAACTGTGGAAGATATGATGTTTTCCAAATTGCGGGGGCTGGAGGGGCGTGGCAAAAATTGAAAAATCCAACTGCCTGCAAGTATAAGAAGCGTTTGTCCCAAACATATCAAACCTCTATCTCTTACCATCTCTGACGAACGGACAGACGGGACATTAGGTCGGACATTTTATGTAGGTAAAAATGTAACGTAATACTGATACCTTCATAAACGATGCGTTTTCGATTAAACAAGGCAAAGAAAAAAAAATTTTTGAGAAAAAAGTTGTCTATGGTCTGCGACTTGGATTCAAAGTTTATCACTCATACGTACTGTTGCCCTTGCCTACATGTTTTATTTTTAAGTAGTTGGCGTAGACTTGGTTTGTAGCGCTCATAACATTTTGACAACAAAAGTTACCACGATCAAATTTGTGTGCAATACAATATAAAAATCATATTACTCGTATATCCTATATCGTATAGGTGCTGCATCACATTTGTTTGTCTTTTTTCTTTATTTTTACGTTGCTTATACATAGACTATCGTCTATTTGATAATTCCCATTCTTTCAGGATCCAAAAATAATGAGGATTACTTTACTTATATATGTGGCGCGTCTGTGGCCCAGCGGTTAGTGTGCTAGGTCGTGGGTTCGATCCCGCCTCTGAACATCTAATAATAAAAGTGCTTTTGCTTTGGATTTTGTATTTGCTAAGTCAACTGCTTTTAGCATTTGCCGAAGCAGCAGGTGAGTTGTGTGTTTGTAAGTGTGTGGATTGCGAGGGCTCTCAGGTGGGAACAAGCAACAGTGACTAAAGAGTGACTTAACAGTGACTAAACAGTGACTTGATAGTGACTTAACAGTGACTCTACAAGTTAAGCAAACTTGATTTTTTTAAGTAATTCCAGCTTCATATATAATGCACACTGCAAATTCAATTACCTTGTCGGACCAGCAATAGAGTATACAATATCGTAAAAATCACTAGGCAGAATAAAAAGTAGTATACATAAAGTAGTTTAAATCACTTTCTTTATAAAGGGAATAATTTTACTTAAAAGAAACGAACCAAACGGAAACGATATTGAAAAGAAACCGGAACCCACATTCTTAATTTATTGTGTACCGGTATCCCGGAACCGTTTTTTCATATACCAAAAAGAACCTTAACATTGTACCGGTACAGTTTCGGTTCTGAGTGCAACAACTAGTCTGCAAGCGAGCACTTAGTTTTGGGAAAATTATTCGGCATTTTCACCCCCATTATACCACGCTAACCTCTGAACAAAAAATTACCTGGGTAACTACTTTGGCAGATATGCATTTCAGAATTTTTATATTTCTGTTCCAACTAAATGGGGAAATCAGCTCTGACACTTTATCTGAATGTGGAGATGAAGTCGATTTATATTTCACGCACTTACTTCAAAACTGTTAAAACATAAACGACTAAGAATGATCTCTGGAATGTACATATTTTTGTTAACTATCAATGCCATTCGAGATATTATTTCTTTTAACAGAATGCTAAAGGTGCCTAAAAAACAATATCCTAAAACGATTGGTCTGTAAGACAACTAAGATATGTTGCTCTTGTTGGATAATGAAAATTTACTTGTGAAATGAAATAACGAAATATTTTTATTGTACACAATTTAGCGATCATTACTTAAAAACCATGTTGTTTTTTTAAGTAAAAGACTAATTAACTATGCACATCTTACGTCCCATATCATGAGTCATAAACATTTTTAATTTTGTTGGGTGATCCTTGTAGACAACAAACTACTTATTAATGTGACAAAACAACAATTTACAAATGTTGGCACTAGCAAATTGTTATTAAGCAATTTCACTCATGATGTGGGATGTTAAATATGCTCGGTGGAATAAGCCTATTAGTGAAATTGGACCATACAAATAGTTCAGTATCTACACAAATCAGTTTAATGGCATTATCCAAGATTTTCCTTAGCCTAAATTCTTTGCAAAGTAATACTAATAATAATAAAATGTCGACAAAGTTTTCGGCATGATTATAGCTATCAAATATTTTTTTTGCTGTTCCAGCCATCCAAGTAAGCTTAAGCTCAGCTGAACATAGGATGGATGCAAAAACAATGGTCGACAAATAAATTTTTTTTCATCGAATCATGAATACAAACTTGAGAACAGTTTATGAAAACAAGCTACGATTGTAATTGAAAATTTATGTGAGTCGAATACGTCCGTAATTGTGTGTGTCTAGGTTGCCCATCCAATTATCTTGTGTTGGTCTTAGGTACAAATTTTCTTTAAAATTTTACAAATTTACCGGTATACCGAAATAAAAACCCAGTTGCCAATACGGAACCGAATATCAAAATAATGTTAAAACTAAAACAGAACCTTTTACAGGCACCGAAAAAACGTTTCGGTTTTATTCCCTGATCTATAAGTTATGATTTTTCTTCACGCATTAATGGCTATTTCGTAACTTTTCTCAATTCAATCATCAGCAGTCTTTGAGAATCTTCAATGAGCTGGTATAGGCTTCCTCATGGCAGAATTGTTATGAATGCTTGGAAATTTTCTTAAAAGTATAGCGAAAGTTTAGAAAAAGCTTTACTCTTTTAAGACAATAATTTTGTAGGTTCAAGATAAAAACAGGAAAAATTATTTTAGAATAAAAGGAATTTGATATTGGTTTGAAAGCCCATGATTTGGGTATACTTTTTTGTATCTCATTTGAGCATCAACCGATACATTGCCAATTTACAACACCCTATCTACTGAAATTACCCATTGGTTCTGACAAAGACTGAAACTTTGCGAGTTTTACTGGTTTCTTTATTGAGAACAAAAAGATCAATTTAAGTCAGTATAAAAAGGCTTTTCTCTAGACAGGCAACTGAATAACAAGACTGTTCCAGAAATCTCTAGAGATTTATCATAAAGCTGATTTGAATTTATATGTTCAGGGGCTTAAATTGCCCGTTAGATTGATGACAAAGTTGAGCGATTTGACCGCCTGTCAAGCAAGTAGATTTATGCGTACGTTTCCTTCACATAACTAGTTGATTCTTGGCACTTTGCAAATAAAGTAGTCCCAGTTTATAAATGCAATCGTTTATGGAAAATTCTAGAGATTTCAGAACACCCTTTAAAAGTCTCAAAAATAAAATGCTGCCTTCCATTAACTTATCTACCTTCTACAGTTCTTTGTAAATTTTCAATTAAAAAGAAAAATAATAGAAAAAAAAGTCGCTAGTCCACAAATTAATTTGGATACCAAAGTGAGTTGTTCGGTTAAGCCCGACAATAACATACTCTGTAACCCCAAAGCTAATGTATATCTGATCAATTTAAGTAAAATGGCACACAAAGAGGCAAAAAGCCAAAAAGTGTGTGAAATGCTGCCCACTAACCCACTCATTCCTCTGTTTGCTTCATTTATTTGTCCATCTTAATAGTAGAATATAAAACAAACAAAATTATTTTCCCAATTCAAGGCAACCAAAACATTCCCACATTCTTCCGTTTGAATGACCTTTTACCTGCTCAATAAAATTGATTTGTTTTACATTTGACCACAAAAACTTTAATTGGTTTGGAAAAACAATTGAAAAAATACCAAAATCTTTTCCACCTTAAATTGAAACATAGAAACCTAAGAACCTAAGAAACTTTACAGCTTATTTGCTCAACAAATTTGCTATTGAGCAAAAAAAAAAAATGAAAAAACTTTACCCTATTGCTTGTTTGTGTTAATCTACCCACATCGCTTAAGCTCCATAACCCAATCAACGTAAAATGCGTTCAATTGAGTGAGCTCTTTAAAAACAAAACTAAAACTTCCATTCATTTTCCGGCTTCAACTTTGGCACAACATAAAAATCGAAAACAGGCAAAAGCCAACGAAGCGAATCAAAAAAAAAAAGGAGAAAAACTTAAGCGAAAGTAATAAACTACAAAACTGTAAATGCACTCAGGCTAGTACCAAGCTCAGTGAGGACAGGAGCTAAAAGCAACAGAAATTTAGTACAAAAAGTCGAAGTGTAATAAAAATGCTCGTGACCGTAACTGTGTCAGCTGCAAGTCCCCGAAAAAAAAAAATGAAAAGTATTTTAGTGCAACCCAGAAAAGCGCAATGAACCTTAAACTGAAGACATAAAACGAGAAACCTGCAATTTATTAAATCGATAAAAATAAATTACCAAATTTTAGGTACAGAGCGACAGAAAATATGTTGCAAAAGGCACTTTAAAATCAACCTGTGGATAGATGGAACGGAGCGACCATACACAAAAGGCGACACTAAACTTGAAAAGCAACGAAATGAAATTTTCCAGCAGCTTGCCATAAAATGAAATGAACTAGATTTTTCTTGTTTTTTTTTTTTTTTGGGTCTACCACAAACCAACTGTGGCCTGGGAACAGCATCTTCAATCGAAGACCAGAAGCATTGTGTTTTTCGCAGGACAGGCAGGAAATCAAAAGGAGCAACCTTAAGAAAGGATATTGATTTCAGCTAGTTATTTGCAAGACAAATAAATATGAAAATGTTTGAAAAAGGTTTCTTCCTCAGCCTCCCAAGGGAGGCACTAAATGACAAGAACCCAACTCAATCGTGTGAACCAAAAAGCTCCAACATGTAAATTAAAACATGTTTAACTTATTAAACCCAGCAGCGAAGGGTGCGAAGCATTAGTTGTGTTGTCTTGCATTGAAACATTAATTTTGTATTTATTTACATTTGTTTGTAAGAGAAAAGTTTTTGGGCAACATTTCCAAGACAGTTGCTGCGCCTGTCTCTGTGTTTGTGGGCGTGGCTGGCTTGTACTTTGACTTGTTTTACGGAACAGCCATAAAGTTCTTGCTCCTTCTTTTTTTTTTGGTAAGTAGCACCCTCGGGTGCAGAGCAAAACATGCAGACGTCGCCATGTTTGTCAGCCCAGGCCCAGGCCATGTGGAAATGACATACAAAAAGTTTTGCTTTGGGTTGGAAATAGTAGAAAGTTCTGGTGGGGAGGGGGGTAGCAAGTTTTTGAGACAAGTTTTAAATGCTGTTTGCATGTTGCGCGGTTGTCCACAAATTACACTGATTTCTGAGCCTCATTTTGGTATAAAGAAATTCACTTAGGATCATAATTAAAAAGTTTACGGCCGAGACAAGAATTTAAGTTTCCTTTGACAAACGGAAATCCCTTAAGCCATTAATCAATCGAATTGCCAACAGGATATAGGTAAACAAGGCCTTAAATCAGCAGACAGACTTACCCTGGATTTTCGTTTAAGACAAATGAGCGTCTCAGTCTCAAAATAGGCAAATTATACGTAAACAACTCCTTTTTTTTTGTTTTTTGCTAACTAAATCCCAAAGTCATTGATGGCTTTTTTGTTTTTCTTTGGTCTAGTGAGTACCAATCTGCAGATGGACATGCGTCTGAGCTCAGGGATTTGGTGATTTTTTTGCGTTGCTGCTGAGAAGGTAGTGAGTAGGGAAAGTGGAGTTGACACGTGTGGATTTAGGTACACTGATTTTACAGCATAGATAAGTTTAAAGTGGGCTTTCAGACATTAAAGCAGGGTGTTGAAAAACCCTAATAAAAGTTGCTGTATTTGTTTCGATACTAAGCTGCTACATCGGCCATGGTTTAATGCTTAAGTTAGGTTGAGTTGGAGTCAATGGACTCATCGGACTGCTATCTTTCGCTATTTAATTCAGGACGAACTGCTAAAACAGCTGTATGGAGACCGATTAACGTTGAATACCATAAATACTAAGAAAACTACCAATAACATCAATTCGGTGAGCGATTTATCAATCTACAACTGAAAAAAAATATCTGTTACAAAGATATGATAATTGAATTAATGAGCAGTGGGCAGTCTCATAGCCCTTCTTTCCCGGGGAACCCGGCACTTTATTTACCGAAACGCACGACGCAATAGTTATTACCAACAAACACTCAGTGCATCGCACTGATCGACATCATAAAGCAAAAATAAAAAATATTGTTGTACTCCTTCCGTTATTTGTGCTCCCCCACCGCTGTTTTAGATGATGAATTACTTTGAAAGACAAATTTAAAGAAAAGTTTCAATATCTGTTAATGTTTTGTATTAAAAAGAAATTCAGAAAATGTAACTTCCATTCCCCCCTCTAATTTCAACAATAATAACAAGTAAGAAAATCGATCAAGTATGTGTTTCGCGGCTGCAGTAGCAGCAGAAAGAACTTTGATTTGTCCCTAACTTGACTTTACCAAATATAATTTGTCTAAAAGTTACGAACTAAATTGTGAAAGATATGACGACTATTTCCAATTGCGAGACGGCAGGGGGCATGGCAAACTTGATCTGCCTGCAAGTATAAGAAGAAGACGTGCCTTACACTTCGATACTCAAACACTTACCATCTACGAGATCTGTGCGTTCATGCGAACAGACAGATGGACAGGTGCAGAATCATAATATCTGATAGCTTGGTAAACAATATAGAAACGGTATCAACTATTTCCTTTATCACCACCATTAAACATTTCAAAAATCATTTCATCAGGATTGCTGGAACCTATTAAGGGCTTCGAATAGTTTGGTTTGGGTTCAGTTCAGAACCGGCTTCCATCCCGGAAACAAAACCTTTTAGTTTCAGCTCACCTAGCAAGGGCGGGTAATGTGAGCTAGTATGATATATTCATCTCATCTTGATCAAATTCGCCAACACTGTCAACTAATGAAATGTATAGATATAAATGTTTTGAATGATTTTCATACAACAATTATATTTTCGCTTTTACTTCCCAAATTGACCAATAGATGGCCATCGGTGTGAAGGAAATAATCGCATACAATCTGCATTACTTTGCCATAGGCATGGCCGCTTGTAAACGGGCTGCCGACAACCTGCATTTTACTTGGTAATAAGGATGTAAGCCAGAGCCGAACTTCCATTACGATGCATACATTATTTTTTAAATTGTAATGCAGATTGTTCGCAGTCTGTTTGTTTTCGATTACTATCTCTTAACAAAAGTCAGCGATTGTAGTCCCTACATTTTCGACAGTCGTAATGCATATTTTCTACAGAACACGTTGAGCTCTGCGCCGCTGGGCTCTGTTCTTTACCACTGACAGATAACAAGATGCTCAGGATTTGCCTTGCCTCAATCGGTGCCGATAAGACAAATGAGAACCAGTTTTACTGTGTTTTAAGTACCCAGCGGCGCAGGGAGCTCAACGTGTTCTGTAGAAAATATGCATTACGACTGTCGAAAAATAAAGCACTACAATCGCTGATTTTCGTTAGAGAGATAGTAATCGAAAACAAACAGACTGCGAACATTCTGCATTACAATTTTAAAAATAATGTACGCATTCGTAATGGGGAAGTTCGGCTCTGGCTTACATCCTTAATAACTAGTAATGCAGGTTGTCGGCAGCCCGTTTAAAAGCGGCCATGCATATAGCAAAGTAATGCAGATTTATGGGAGTATTTCCTTCATAATGATGGCAAAGTAACGCAGGAGTAACCCATTTGTAATGACAATTTGCGCTGGATGATCAACCGAGAGATGCAGTCACGAAAACAGCAACTGAAAAGTCTGTGTCTGACTCGACAGTAAAAATTTCAAAAAATTATCCAGTCACACCGCATACCGCAAGCACTCTTGCAGACCCTTGGTGACTACTATCTTTATTTAATTATAGGTTGTATTTATCTGGCGACCTTTCTAATTTTTTTTAATTAGTGAGTTTAGCTGGCTCTAGGTCCGAAAAGTTGTGTTTGTTCACAACTGAAAACACGGCACGCCCCTTTTGTTTTGCCAAACGAAACT